>JAABKK020042041.1:0-13102 GCA_011634745.2 Catotricha subobsoleta | reverse complement strand
TGAAATATTTTAGAATTAAAAATATTTCATATAATTCATTTTTCACATTTTTCCGTTTTGCTGTGGAATTGCCCATAATCAGTTAATTCAATTTAATTAATTTTTGAATTTCTTATACATATGTGGTGTCGGCAATAGAAATGAACATCATTCTATCATTTATGTAAAGAATAAAAAAACAATACAAAATTAATTTTTATGAAAAAAAAAAACAATGCAGAGCTGTAATTGCTTATTTGAATCATTTTGAAGAAATAAGAAGCTACATTTATTCTTTTATCTAAATTGTTTACATAAAAATTTAGAAATGGTGAATATTTTATTTATGTTCGATTAAATTGAATTTGGTACTGAAAAAACGAAACCTCCTCCTCTTCCTACATTTAATGAAGGTATTTCCAGCCATTTATCTTGTTCCTCATCGTATTTTTCAGCGATACATTGAGCTTGCGCATTCTCATCGAATCCACCAATAGCGTATAAAGAGTTATTAAGGATTCCGACACCAATATGATCACGCGCAATATTCAATGATGCAATCTATAAGAATGATTATTCAATTTTTTAAAAGGGGTTATCCAATATAGAATAAGAATTATGTTCAAAAAGTATATGTGCGACACATATAAAATAATAATTCGGAGGAAACGGTTCTATTTGGGATAGCCTCATAAATGCGACTAAGGTAAGTAGGAAGTATTTTTATAATCAATATTATTTACCATAGTCCATGTGTCATTTTTCGAGTCATATCTTTCTACACTTGCAGTTTCACCGTCACCAATATCATTTATAATTCTCTCACAGCCACCCAATGCAAATATGTATTGGCCAAGTACACCAACGCCAAGGCCTAAACGACGTCTATTCATGGAAGCTTTATATGTCCATCCATTTGTTATTGAATCATAGCACTCCACAGAACTATGACAAACAGTACTACTACGTCCACCAATTGCATATAAACGACCATCTAGAACAGTCACACCTAAAGATGATCTTCTATTTGACATTGATGATACCAAGTCCCATTTCCTCGTTTTTATGTTCCATCTATAACTCAAATAAAATATAACAATTTTATAGATATTATCATATAAACTTAAATCATTGACATTGTGGGATTGTAAATCTCTATACCGTTCAACAGATTTCAAGTGTTTTTCCTTATTTATTCCCCCGACAGCATAAAGTTGATTATTTAAAATAGCAACACCATGATAGCTTCTAGGATACTTCATCGGTTCAAATGGTGTTAGGACCATATGGCATAAATCTAAAGTGTAAACCTTAAAAATAAAATTATATTAATGAAGCTAATGAACAAGATTTTTTTCTTTAAATTCAGTTCGAATAAAACACAAATAAATTGGACATACATTATTCACACTATGATATTCTTCCTGGTCTAAGCCTCCTGTAATAATTATGCTATTATCTCCAATTAAAATAGATATCGCATAATCATTTAGTACTGGAGCTTTTACATGAGGCAGTGTAATCCATTTGTTTAAAAATGGACAAAATCTTTCAAAACCGTAACCATCGTTTAAATTAGATCCACCAACTGCTAACAATCGTAATGTTGATTTTCTAGGTATTATTCTAGAAGTAGAAAGTCTTGTAGTAAATGCTCTTTCACTGTCGGTCAAAGCATTCCATTTATATGCCTCTATTACTAAATCCTCACGACCATTTAGCAGACAAATTTCTTCAACGTATTGAGAAAAGAACTAAATAAACGTTTCAAGTGAATATCAGTACAATAATATATACATTTAAAGAATATAAATTTTACTTACACTGGCCGTAATGAGCGGCAATCGAATACAGGCTAATAATTCAGACAAATGATTTTCTGCAATTTCTTTTGTTTTAACACCATGTTGTTGAGTTTTAGTATTTGATAATTGCAGTCTATATAACTTATTACTTTCCACTTCAAACATATTTTTTATGGTTTTCGAGGTTGACGCCTTAACATTATTTTGAATACACTCTTTTTTCTCAGTCCAAGCCATGAGTGCTTTGAATACATCTTCTTCTAGTGGTACATTTAGTTCATCGCTCTTTAAAATTTCTTCCAATTCCGTATGATTTAGATGAAAAAATTCTCGTTGTTTGCTAACATCCATAAAGTGGTCGTGCAGATATTTGGTTGATGTTCTTAAAAGATCTTTCAAGCTAAACTCATTAGCAAGCTTATATATTCCTAAACAATTGGATTCATGCAAGTTTTTTAATATGAAATCAGAGCATGCTGTCACAACATCTTCAAATTGCAGGAGTAATGCCGTTTTTAAAATAGTTTCAAGATTATTGTCATAAATTTCAATTGATCCTGAATAACTGTAATGAATTAAACTCTTTAAAACATCTCCATTAACATTGCTTAATGTAAATTCTTGCTGATCCAATAAGTTTTCCGTAAATATTTTATAAAAATAGGAACTAGCTGCAGCCAGCACAATACGATGCGCTGCAATTCTATAAAAATTGTACATAAAGGTTGTAAGTATGTAGACTATAGAATAATAATATAAAAAATTAGCTAAACTTACTGCGTTCCATCATTTTCAGCAATTAAAACGACATCAGTAAAAAGGTTATTATCGAGAAAATGTTTCATAGTTGTAAAATGTTTTTCCGAGTAACTATTCATAGTGATTATATCATCTATAGCGCTTCGATCTTCGGCCATATGAGAAATTGAATCCAAACTAGGTGACTTTATTAGTTTTCTTCTCTTACTAATTCTAAACGATAAATAATGTTTTTTTTTTTTAAATCTTATTATTAAGTTAATCTTGTATACAATTTAATTTTTAATTTGATTTGAATGTGGTCTAGCTTTTAAACATAATTTTTCATATCGCGTTATTCATCAATTTGAGGATTTATTTCAACATTATCAATAAGACAAAAATCTGCCCTTGAAGTCGGCTACAATCAATATCAGAAATGATAATATATATTTTATATTGAAATCAATGCATACGAATATCAACTTCTATATGATTTTAAGATATTCATTTACGTATCCAAATTGATAATACACGTAAGTGTAAACAAAACCGATATGAATTCTGATATCACACTTATATATACTAGATATAGATGTATATTGTATAGTTCTTGTTATCATCAGTTTCGTGATATCGATGATTACTAATTATAAAATAATCGGTAGCAGATTGCACACCTTACAAAAATTATCAAAAATATCACATATATCAATCTGACGTCACCGAATTATTATTAATACTTATTTCCTATCAAAATTATTTTTAATCGCAAAGACAATATACATTTTTGCTTTATTTTAAATTATTTAGTTATTTTATAGACGGATACTTACAATTTAATAAGTAGCGTTGGTAGAAAATCCATTGTAAATAAGGTTCTATGATATAAGCAGTAATTCTAATTATATCCTTCCGCTTTTCTTGTTTATTTAAAAGCAACAACGAAGTCAGCAACACTAGCAATGTTAAAATTAATTATTCAAATAGTAAATATATTTTTTAAATAAGTATATAAATAAATTTAAAAAAAAAATCCTACGTTTTTATTTAAAATAATATTTGAAATTTAAATAAAATAAAATGTAATATTGATATTATTAATAAACAAACGAATTTTTGAATAACAAAAAATACACCTTGTACGATTTGATAACAACGGCGGTATGAAAAAGAAAAATCATTTTGGTGGCACACAGAAAGCAAGCCCAAAATATTTCGTAGCAAGCTTAGCTTGATATCTTGTTACGAAATCATATGGCCTACTATCTTTAATGAGAAATTTTACCGATATATATTGGGTATATGATATCAGGGCACGTCGTAAAAAAAAACCAAATTAAAACAAATTTTCATTATTAATGAATTATTTTCTAGCGTTATTTAAATAAGAAATAGCCAAATATTATTTCGTTTATTTACACATTCATTCCTATAAATATTCTGATGTAACGGATTTTCGTAATGATTAGAAAAGGGAACAAATTATTTGGTATTTTAAAAAGTGTAAAATTGAAAATGGTCAGCAATAACACTGAATTTGGTTAGCGAAGAATTGAAATTTGCTGTTTATTGACAATATTTTGATATTAATTTTAATTATAAGATTTTTACTCCGGTAGGGATAACTTCTATAACCATTTACTTTGAAAAATCGCATATTTATGGCGCTGACCCAATTAATGTTTTCACTGACTATTTAAATACATAAAACTCTTTAGTTTTTTTTTTAATTTTAGATCGTAAACAAAATCATCGTCCTTTAATATTATTTATTGAATCTTAAAAACTTTTGTTGAAAATTAAAGAGTAGAAGTGATTAACTGAAAATTTAATGGATAATATTCGTTAAAAAATTATTTATTTTCTTTAATTTTTAAATGATTTAGTGGAATTTAGTTCAATGTTAGAATCGATGTACATATTTCCATATTGTGCTGCTATTTTTAAATACTCAAATTTAAATAATGAAATAATAAAAAATAAGTGCACTAATTGTTTTTAAGTTAAGTTTAATAATAAAGCTCTTTGAGATCAGAGAAATTTGAATAGCATTCGATAGTTACCAAATTTAGCAAATTGTTGTACTTCGTAAATGACAATATATATATATATTATTTTTTTATTTTACATTTATTTTATTTTAAAATATTTATTTGTATTGGACAGATACATACAATTTAAATAAGTAACATAAAATTTAACAATATGTTATTTCAATAATTTTATTTATCTTATATAAGTTAATCTATCAGAAGTAAAAATATATCTATTTCAATTTTTAAAATATAGATCGATAATTTTATTGACCTTATTCACAATAATTATAAAAATTAAAATTAAAATAAAAACAAAAAACAAAATACAAAAAATAATCGCATTAATTATTATTAACACAATTGAAATTAATTATACCTTCAAAATATAAAATAAATTAACAAAAAACATTAGTAGATGTTTTCTTTTGGTAATTTTTGTTTGCTCTTGATCTAGATAAATATATTTACACATATATAGCATGCATGTTTAAATATAGGCGTTTTCTATTGGGTCCTTTTTCTTGCTCGTGATCTCGATAAACATTTATGCATATACTGTAACTATTAATATGTATCACAGAACTTAGGCATATTTTATAAATTAAATTTCTTAAATTTTAAAATAAATTATTGTCAAATATTACCAAATTCTGTGATATATATTAATAGTTACAGTATATGCATAAATGTTTATCCAGATCAAGAGCAAGAAAAAGCGTCCCAATAGAAAACGCCTAAATATGTTTCATAGTAACACTTGCAATTTTGATCTACCCAAAGCAACAATGTCATTATCGAAAGCCAATATTGCACAAATTTACACCTACCTACGAGTTAGGGTACATCCAGATCAGTATCTAGATTAATGTTGACAGTTTTCTCTCGACAGTGACATTTGTTACTCTGGATAGATCAAAATTGCAAGTGCATGCTATCTGTGTAAATATATTTATCCAGATCAAGAGCAAAAAAAAAAAATACCAAAAGAAAACACCTATTGTGTCTGATCAATTTTCGATCTTTAATATAAAAAAAAAGAAGATAAACATTTCACTTTAAATATTTTGCCTCCTCAATCTCCGTCGTTATAATTGAATTATTTATAATATTATTGTTGATCAAAAAGGCTTATAAAATGTTTCATACGCTTTTTCATTACAATTCAATTGCAAACTCCTCAAAATACCTAGATATATTTCTAGATTTTTTCTTTCTTTTTCTTTTAAATAAAATTAATTTATTAGTCAATAAATATTGAATTGAAATTCAATTAATATAAGTTTGCATTTTTGTTGTTTTTTTTTTGTTGTTTTTTTCTTATTTTTTAAATAATGTAGAAAATATACTCTAAATATTAAAATCTTTTTAAAATAAAATATTTTTCTTAGATAATTAGATAGATATTCAGTATGTTCACAATAACATTAAGTGTAATAAGTATTTATATAGAAAAAAATAATAATATAATTTGTAGTTAGATTATGCAGAAAAGTTTTGTTTCTTTGTTTTTCTTCCATTTTCTTATTTATTTACAGTTAAGATTTTTTTATTTCTTTGAAAACATAAAAACGAAATGGAAAAGGCATACGAGTGCCACGGTATTGTGAGTAAGAATAATCAATATATGAATATTATATATATATATATAAATTTTTTTTTAAATAAATACAGAAATTAGTGCTTTTTAGCTGAAAACGCTTAACACTTATAAACTGTATTTTATTGGTTCCATTTTATTTTTTATGTATGATCATCAGCCAATTCCAGAAACTGTGTGCAGGCATCAGTGGTGCATTCACCTTTTGCATTGTAGTTAAATTTGTAGTATGAACCATTTGCACATATTACTGTAAAATAATAATGAATATTTGTTTATTAATAATCGTTAATATTATTGGAAAAACATCTAAGTGAAAATTTGGAAAATTTTAGTATTTTGATTATTCTTAATTTGCATGCATTTAAAAATTGCATACGATTTTCTTTATCAAAAAACTTACCTATAACTGAATTTCCGTCTGGACCAAATGCACTAAAATTAAAAAAAAAAAAAAATATAGTAAGAAAAGCATACAATCTTTCGCTATAATTTCATATTCATCTCAAAAATTTAATAATTTCAAATTTTTATGCTTACCAAATACATGGTGGCCCCTGTGGTACAGAAAATTTGCAAAATGACCATTGACTTGTAAAATATTTCGGTATAATTTGTAAACCATGGTCTTTGGTGCGTGTCTCTTCAATATTAAATATGTGAATTGTTCCGTGATCAGATGATACACAAATTTTAGTTGATTCCAAATTGAAACTTATGCAATATATTCTCGCCTAAAAAAATATAAATATTTTTAATTTGGAAGAATTGATAAACATTTTAGAAAATTTAGAAATGTAATGCGTTTTTTTTTCTTACATGATGTGTTCCACGACGTAACTCGGCAACTTTTGTACCATCGGTTGTATCGAAAATTCTTATTAATGTTCCACGTTCGCCAGCGGTTGCCAGTCGTGTTCCTTGAATATTTAGTGCAAGACATGTGACAGCAGATTCATGGGCAATTATTTCTAATGGTGCTTTATCTGTTTTAGCTAAGTCGACAATCTGTCGTTATATAAAATAAAAAAATTGAAATTTCATAACTTTTTTTTTTCGGAAAGAAAATGATAGAAAATTAGAAACATACTGAAACGTGTCCATTCATTCGTGATGGATATGCCAAAATTGGCTTATTACTGCTTGGACATAAAACACACAAGCCGAATGGATTCGGATTTGATTCGAAAACATGTAACTGTTGTGGTTTTGATGTAAATGTAAATACTTTTAACAATCCCTCTAAAAATAAAAATTATTCTTATTAAATATTGCTTATGATGTATACTTAACAATTTATATTGCTTACCAAGTACTACTACAATGCGATCACGTCGTAAACGAACAGCTTTAACTGGTGTATCAAAATCTAATGAAAACGTTGGCGCTTTACTAAAATCATCCCAAATTAAAACTTTGTTTGGTGGATAGAGGGGACGAATGCCACCGCCAACTAAAGCAAGATAATTGCAACGAAACAGCATTTCTATGTGACCTAATCCACCTTCAGTGAATATGTGACGCTCTTTTTCTTTGAGCGGATCCACATTATATATTCGAAATCCATTATCTGTTGCGCATGCAAAACATCCTGAAATCAAAATTTGGCATTTACGTAAATTTTGTATGGTTTCTGTATCAAGGCATTTTTTTTAATAATATCAAATAAGAAAAAACTTTATGAGTTGTATATCCAACTTGAACTGATATATTGGATTTTATTTAAATTAGATTTTTATTTAGATACATAAGTACATCGATTCGTTTAATATCGGAAATAATTGAATTACACAGTTAATATACGGATTTTTAGATTCTACAATGTACATCATATAACAACTTATCAGTTTTCTATAAGAAATTTCACATATCATGAAATGATCATCACATTGTTTTCTATTGTAAATCTTAATAGAAACGAAAAATTACGTATCGGTTTCAAAACAACCGATTGATATTCGGCTATTTTTACCACATAATTAATTAATATTTTTGATGTTTATTTAAATATATTTCGCAAATAAGCGCATTCATTGTTGTCAAAATTAGTCATATCACAATATAATTGAACTACTTACATTGCATTTTAAAAATTGTATATAAAAACAATTCAAACCATTATAAACCCCTTATCTAAATCTATTATTTATTTTTACCTTTTGATTACAGGTATTAATCATAGCTGTGATAATAAAGCAAAGTAAAAAAAAAAGAAGAAAAGATTGTTTTGTTTTCATATTTACCTTGATCTTGATTAAATGTTACATACAACAAACCATTTCCAAATAAATTTGTATCAATGATATTCATGGCGTACAATTTGTTAAATTAATTCGTATGTCTGCTATACTTTTTCTTTTACGCGTTAGAATTACATTTAAAATAATATTCAAATGCATATAAAATGGAGAAAGTTAAAAAAAAAAAACTAAATGTTTCGTAGACAGTTTTAAGATATCTGCATTTAAAGAATAGATTTTCTTTTCCTTAAACTCATAAAAACACTGATACTGACTAATATTAATCTAACCTCACAATCATACATATATATGTGAAATGTCATTTAATGTCAAATATAGATTGATAATATAAAAGAAACGAACATTTGTGCGATAAACAAAAAATCATAGAACTGATTGTTTAAAAATCCTTTCCATGTAGTACTAGATTTTATTATATATTTAATACCCTTCCCGCTGAAATTAAAATAAAATAATACCCTTTGTAGATTTTGTGCAAAAAATAGTACAGATGATGAAAAAAATTAAGAGAATGAAATGCAAGAGAGCGAGTGGGGTAAAATATATAAACACCTAAAGTGCGAAGAGCTTATCATTCTCTTAATTTATTACAACGTCTGTATCTTATTTAAGTTTTTGAACATTATTAGGCCTGTCGCGGCAAGAAAAAATTGTTTCGTTACTGTAAGATGCTGTATGCTATACGTCAAAATTATAAATTTTTCATATGAAATAGACATATAGCATCTATAAAACGTATAAATTGCGAATTGGAAATTTCAACGCGGTAAGCCTAAAACTGTTGCAAAAAAATAATCCTACTTTGATTTCCAAAATTTCAATTTAAATACAGCGAGATTTTTTTCTCGATTTATTTGAGTTTTAGCTGAAATAGTATTTTTCAAGGTTCCCAAACTACTTTGGAGTAAAAATTTCGGGAATTTGACTTGTCGAAAAAGAGTCATAAAGGGTGGATCCTTGTGAAAAAAATATGTTTTTTTCGATTTGAGTTTTCTCCACGAATTATGATTGAAGGAAAACAACTTTTTTTAAAAAAAATCGAATCTTTCCTCGATACAACCATTACACAATTACTTACTAATAATATGTACCTATTACATTCACAAAAAGATTATTTTATTTTTGATTTTTCTTTTTTTGCAGAGAACGTCTTAAAAACTCATGAATCATGATTAAATGTGTATATGTTAAAATTAAACCTCGGTTTCGTGTTCGCGTGAATTGAAATTTTCAGATATCGAAATTTTCACTAGTGAATTTTTAAATAAAATAAAACTGTGGAGGTCGAAAATTTCACAATTGAGAGACGCTGTAACAATGAGTTCAAATTTATGCCGCTGTATTGTTTTTCTGTTTTTAAACGACAACTTTTTTAATTCCAATTTCAAGAAGATTATTTAAAATGTAAACAAAAAAAAAATTGAACGTACAAAATTTACCTCATTGGCACGTAGGATGTCCACTTCCAATTTTTGAATGGAGTGTATTTTGTAAATGCTGATTTGGTCTGGAATTAAAGTCTCAATTAAAGATTCAATCATTTTTCTCATAGAAATTAACTTTAAAAAATGTTTGAAAATAAAATAAAATGTAGTTTGTGACAGCTTGTTGTGTTTGAATTAAATTTATATCTGCATACGCATTGATCGATTGTATGAAAACTTTTTGCACTTTGAACGCTTGTCAGCGCTTATTGCAATTTCACTCCTATTTGTATGGGGAAAAGAAGTTTTCTTTAAATTTAAAATAAATTATAAAATTGTTAATAATTAAATTATGCACGTTTTGTTAAGTTTATAGATCTACATCTAATGCAATATTTTTTTCTAATTATTTCATACTTGTAGGATTTTTGTTTTGTTTTGATGATTGCATGATTAGTAGCCTTAAGCAATAAACATTGTAAAACGAAAATCTACTACAACAATTTTTCCATAATTTAGCGATAGATAGAAATGAAATAGAATTGTTTCAGTTTTTCATTCTTCTACGTAATTTAATTTCTTTTTTGACAGCGGCCTGTCTATTTGCTACACACGTACTTACGACCGATTTTATTTACAGTTTACGTGTACAAAAATAGCTAGAAACATACTGTTTGAAACTTAAAATTAAATATAGAAAAACCAACAGATTGCAAATAAATAATAATATTCTAATTCAAAATGGGTTTATTTGATTCAATTCCAACTCACATGGTAAGTGAACAAATGAACAAAATATTTTCTTACTAATTAAAATTAATTGGTAAGTTATACGTATCAAAATAACTAATTCTAAACCTTATGAATTAAATTATTATGAATTGAATAGGACTTTGAGGGACAAGGTAGAGCCGAAAAATGGTCTCGCATTATCATAACAGTATTAGGCATTGTTGGATTTATTTGGGGTGCTGTGGTTCAACAGTTTTCACAAACCGTATACATATTGGCTGCAGGTGTCCTGTTAACACTTATCGTAAGTTAAAGCACGAAACATTTACATCATAAGTACTTATTTAATAAGTAATTATAATTAATTCTTTCAATTAATTATTTAGATTTCAGTGCCACCATGGCCAATGTATCGCCGCAAAGCTCTTAATTGGCAGAAACCTAAAAAGATTGAAGGTGAAGTTGATGATGCGAAAAAGAAAATTAAGAATTAATTTCAGTTTTTATGCTTGATTTTTTTTCTTGATAATTTTGTAAGGATTAAAGACTGAATTATATTTGTTAAATTATGCAACGAACGCAACAACTTGAATAGACTTAGACAGTTTCTTCATATAAAATATTTCAAATTATCGCAAACGTAACGTTTTTGTTGCATAATTCAACGAATATAATGCAGGCTTAAAGCTTTTGTTTCAGAATATAAAAATGTTTTTTTTTTGCTTGTATTTGTGATTCCAAAAAGTTTTATAGAAATGCAATAAAATTATTTTTGTAATTTATACTAATTAAATCTTCATTTATTTTCTATTGGACAATGATCATCAATAATTAAGTAATCTCCAATACTAAATATTTAAATAACTACCTATAAAGTATTTAATTAAATAAAAAAGGATTTTTATTTATGTATATTCTTTGAAATTAAACTAAATATTTTTTTTCTTCACAAAATAACTAAGTACATATTACCTCTATAAACTATATAACAAGATTTTTTAAAATTATAATTTGTAGGTATTTATTTATAAAAAAAATGTGTGGGTAATTGGTAAACATGCTTTTTTAAATAAATATAAATTGTTTGAGAAATTGGTAAACAGGGTTTTGTTCGTTGATCATTCGGTTTCTATTTAAGTAATGATTAATCTGTACTTAATTCAATTTATAATCAACAATAAAATTAGCGTGATAAAAATGTCGGCATCTGCGCAAATTTTTCTAAGTTTTTTTCAATGTTTAATCTTCATTGTTGGTATACAATGCGCAGACAATGACCATATTGATGGTAATATCAAAGTATTGACAAACATACCAAATTTGATAACTCAGATTGCTCAGATACACATAAATAAATATTGTAAATTATGTTTTTCTCTCTTTCTTAGATATTACCCGTATGCTGGGCTTTAATTAAAATTAAATTTAAATAATAAAAATGTGACGAAATAATTGTCACCCAAAGTATATGTAGGTAATAGGTATATGTGTTAAACAATAATGGAAGAATGAATAAATAGCCTTAAATTGTCTTAAAAACGATAATCTAATACGATAATTGTACGAGTATTTCTATATTTTATCGATGGTTAGAAATGAAGTAGATTAATTCCAGTTTTCCAAATATATGTACAGTTATTTCATAATCTTTTATTCCAAATTTTAGTTTGACAGCTGCCAATTTGACAGCGTAAAAAATATTTTATTTACAGGTGACGTGTGGCCGATATTTTTCCCAAAAAAAGCCGATAACATACTGTTTTTAACTTAAAACTAAACAGAAAATCAACAAATTGCAAATAAATAATCATATTCTAGATCAAAATGGGTTTATTTGATTCAATTTCAACTCACATGGTAAGTGTACAGAAAAAAATAAATATCACTACATATTATGTAGCAAATTATTGAATAACATTACAAAAATCGTTTATTCAGTTCTATATTTATTAATTCATATTTGCATGTTATCAAAATGACTAATAGTATGTCTAAATTCTATGTATTATTCAATTGAACAGGACTTTGAGGGACAAGGTAGAGCAGAAAAATTATCTCGCATTATAATTACATTATTCGGTATCGTTGGTCTTATTTGGGGTGCTGTGATTCAACAGTTTTCACAAACCGTATACATATTGGCTGCTGGTGTGTTGTTAACACTAGTCGTAAGTTAAACCATGAACAATTTCAATTAATTTTATTTAAAAAATAATTAACATTAATTCTTTTAATTAATTATTTAGGTTTCAGTGCCACCATGGCCAATATATCGCCGGAAGGCACTTAACTGGCAAAAACCTAGACACTACGATTGTTTTATGGATGACGCAAAGAGGAAAATTAAAAAATAATTTAACTACTACTTTAATTATATATATATTTTTTTTCATGATAATTTTTAAGGATTAAATTATTTGTTCCAGTATGAAAACATTCATAAAAGTACATATTTAGTTATAGTTCCAAAGAGAAATACCGTAAAATGATTCTTTTACTTATAGTTTACGTTTGGGATATTCTTATG
>JAABKK020042030.1:0-13104 GCA_011634745.2 Catotricha subobsoleta | reverse complement strand
AACATTGTACAATTTATTGTACAATTTAATCGCAATATTAATTGTGCAAGGGCAATGTAAATTGTACAATAAATGTAAAATTTTTGGTGTCAAATGTTGATTGGGATAGCTTGTTAATTAAATTTGAAAACGTAAATATCATTTCCTATTTTGCTACATTAAAACGTTCAAAATAATTAATTATTTCTTTTCCTCTCAAATTACTTAGTTTTTAAATTGAAATAATTCATATATTTATCCATCTTTTAAAAATTAATTAGAAAAATGGTGAAAGTATTTTTATTTTTATTGTTAGTTAATGTTTTAAATAAATTATAAAAAAGAAAAGAAAAAATAAACCGTAAAATATGTAATCGTCTTTACCTTGAATCCAATTTCATACGATTTAAAAGCTTTTTTGCATTATATGGCATATCGCTAGTGGTTGCAATATTTTCAGCAACATTAAATTGAGCTGATGGATGTACATTGTAAGCATCTTGAAGTGAATATCTGTGTAAAATAGTAAAGAGCATAAAGTAAATATAAAAGCATACGAAAAACCCTTATCAAAAAATATACAAACGCATAAGTCGAGAAACCATCATATTCAACATAAGTAATGTATATAAAAACTAACTAAAACTTAGCCGAAACCAACCCAAACATTTCAAAAATGGTTTATGGTTTTTGAAAAAGATATATACCTACTTAGAACTAACATTTAGGTATGCTTGGATAAATACTGACCCAAATAAATTTGGATTAAATTCCTTTAATATATTTGGTAATGTTAAATGCGTACGCCAACTTCCTTGACCACCAATACACCATGAAACACCCCGATTTTCAATCAAAACTTCCCAAAGGGCTGCTGAATTAGCAGCTGTGGCACTTGTTAATGAATCACCTACAGCTGCAATGATATCAATATCGCCTATTGCCGGGCGTATATAAAATACAAAACAAATTAAATTAAATTAATAATTTGTACATTTTTATACGTTTGTTACGTACGCGACGTGATTATTAAAAATTGAAAATGGAATGGATATTTTTATTATTTTTTTTTTTTTTTTGTTTTTTTCAATTTCTTCTTTTTTTCCATATATATTTGAAATAATATAATATGTATAAATAAAAATAGATGGAAAATATACACAATTACCAGGACGTAGTTGATGAACGCTACTGGGAATGGTTTTGCTGCGTTGGCCATTTGTATTACATGGGAATGGTATTTTGTCAGGTACACGTTTTTGTAAAAAATTACCATTTTCTCGTTCACCGGTTCCGCCTAGTATTCTGTTGTTGCCATTTTTTTTTTGAATGAGCAAAAACAATAAAAGGAAAAAAAATAATAATAAATAAATGGGAATATTAAAATTTTAATTTTTGTGCTATCGAAAACCAATGTAAAATATTATTTAATAAATGAAACGCTAATTTTCTAAATTAATTTAAAATGTAATTAAGAATAATATTTTTTTTTTGTGAATTAAGCAAAATGAAAATGATCGGTACGTTAAAATACAGGTGAGGTGTTCAAGTCATAATTCATTAAAAATGCTGAAATTCTTTAAACTCCATTTCCCTTTCTATTAACGATAATAAATCACATATTTACTTTTTTATTATAATTATTTTAATTTTAATTTTATATATACATATATATTTTTTTCCTTGTATTCAAATATTAATTATAATTGCGCAATACATACATTCACTAATATTTTGTGCTGTGTCAATATTATTTCTTATAAAATGCGTGCCCAATATAATATATGCAGAAACATGCAACGCATTACATGTGTTATTTACATTTCAAAACATTCTACTAACTAACTCACCTGTTATAAACATCTCGAATAGTGCGATAAAATTGTCGTATTCGAAATGATGCATCCAATTGACTTGTTACAATATTATCATCATATTCATGTGTTCGAGTTAAATTCCGTAAAATATTCCCCCGCATGCGATTTATTCGATTAGAATTATTATTGGTTTCTATTGTTTGACAATTAATGTCATTAATTAATATTAAACATAATATAATTGATATTGTAGCTGAAAATAATGTTGTATACATTTTGTATAGTTGAAATGAGCTCTTTTCTATTGGTTGACTTGACACTTTTCTAGTAAATAGAATAAATTATGAAACTATTAGATAAAATTTGATTTTTATTTGAAGAAGAATTGATTTACATTTTTATTAAATTTAACTTAGCCAAATAAAATTCTGCTCATGAAAACGAAGTATTTAGTTTTTTTTTTCTTTTAAACACGTCAAAAGTTTTTTTTTTCTTTTGCAAGCACAAATGTTTACTATCGATTTCTATAGAAATGTAAATTCAACATTAAATTGATTATAATTGAATTTAAAAGTTATTTGAAATATAAATTTCAAAAGTTTATGCAATGCAACCTAACTGCCATTCAGTTTGACCATAATTTCTGCCACTTATAAAGTAACACATATCACCGCATATCAATCAATCCATATTATATTCTAATAAACGAAACACTAATAATGTTGTGTACAACCACAAAATTGGGTATTAATATTAATTGATTATTCACACGAGAAATATACTGGCAATGTTAAAATATGATGTACGTACGAGTATATGTATAAACAGTATAGTAGTTAAGTTGGGCGGTGTACTTACATTACATATTTGGTTAAATATTATACACCTGAGTATCGCATTTCATGCGTATCAGAGGTTATATTATATAAATATTTATAGAACAAGAATACAATTTCCCATCAACTATCAAGCAGACAAAATACTGAAATAAATCCCATTTAGCAATCATTCAATTTTATTGAATTAGTAATGAATCGTAATGTGTGTATTTTGTAACAATTTCAATCCAATTTTTTAATATTATGACAGCAATTACAACAAATTATATACAAATAAATAAATGGCAGCATTCTCTTTCAATTCCATATTTGAAATTTGCGGAACCGTTCACCGGCCACGAGAGAGTTTAATGGACAATTGTGTTATATAGAATTACTGTATGTGTCTAACAATTGTATTTCAATTAATGCACCTTGTAACATGAACGAATGGCAATTTTACATAATTAAATATTTATATGCTTTTAATTTCAATATGTTGTTGAGCTATTATTTAATCAGTGATCATAAATTATTATACAGTCGGCTGTAAAATTGTAATGTAATATTTTGCAACAATATAGTTATTTATATAATTAAAATCAGTATGCGTACTCGCATGTATTCCGACCAAGCTATTCTCATAATGTTTACATTTTAATTCTTCATTTCATTAAATCTAATTAATTAATTTGGTTTTTATTTTTTATTTTATCATATTAAAAATTTTATGGCAGTGTTTATCTACTTAAGTACTCAATGCATCTTTTTTTGACAATAACACCTGAATTTTATTATTAAAATAATATTTATAATTATTCTTGGTTGATACCATGGTTAACAATAAATTTCAGCACATATTCAATGAATGCCATGCATTTTGCCATTACTACTGACTCAAATTTATGTGATAAAATGTATAATAAATGAAACCATTGGGAGATAATAAGTTTGTAAGCTACAATTTAGAGAAAAAAAATGATTTAATTATATATATAGCGTCTATACTGAATTGCAAACTAAATTTCCTACATTTTAATCAAATGCATTTAATTTTTAATTAACAGAAGTGATTAATGATCATGTTTATTGTTTGTATTTACTATTGATTTCAAAAATTTAAACGCTTTTATCTATAATAAAAAAAAAGAATCTCATGTGGCTTACTGCCTTTATTACGATTTTGAATTTGTTCATTGATATTTCCAAACATACTTACGCACGGGGTGGGGTGAAGAATACATCCCCCTATGAGATTTTAAAAAAATCACCCTCTGTCGATTTTCGCCAAATAAAATGGTGCCCATGTATGTTTCCAAAGGACTCAAATGTAAATTACGTCTTCTAATATACAACTTTAAAAATCTTAAATTATATAAAAAAAAATTTATGAGGGATGACTCAAAAATCGACTTTATTATTCTGTTTCTTATACAAAGGGTTGAGTCTTAGAACTTGTCACGTGTCACAGATATGGACAAGCTTGGCACTCAACACATCATATAGTCTAAATATTTTAAAATTGAATACATATACGCCGAAGCATCGGTTTCAGTAAATTCATTTCACGTAGCTAAATAACGTTATTTACAACGATTTCAAGCTATTGCGATTTAAAAATCGATTTGTGTTTTGAATTTTGACTAGTAGTGCCGGAAAACGTTTCTCTAACAAGACGTATACCTATAATTGCCTGACACGGCGCAATTTGTAAGTTATTGTTGTTTATTAAATTAAATATATACATTTTTAATTTTATGTTTGATTTGTGCAAATTTGGTAACGTATATAAATTTAACAAAGAAAAAACCAATGGTATTAAAGAGTGAAAATTTTAAAATAACAAAGGAAATACCAATTTTTCCAAAAAAAAAAAAAAAACAACAACAAACTTTTCAGAAATTTTATATTTTAAATTGTCGATAAATGACATAATGGCATGGGTAACCTCTTTACTGCAACAAACCACCACAACCATCAGCAATGCAAAACTGAAATTCTCCAATTTTCCATTTTCTAATTAATTCGGCACCATTTCCTTGATGTTGGACGTAAATATATGTTTATAAAGTGTATTATACAATACTAATTATAATCTAGTTAGTTCTATTTATTTATCGACTGTTCCATACTCTTTAAAATACCGCAACACACGATAATGTTCTCTATAAGCATATATAAACATATATATTATAAATAATTACCAATAATACTGCACGATGCACCACAAACAACGTAAAATACCACAAGCACCCGCACAGACACACGTTAAATTGTTACTGTTTCAAATTCCGTATAAAATACTTGAGCTAAAACTAACCAATTTAATTAAGTGCTAGACACTAGAATAAATTTAAATTGATGTATCAATAATATATTATCCTCCGTTTCGTTTAAAGTGAATAATAATAATAATAAATATTGCATTTTGTACTTATGCCGAGTACCTACCTTAACTCTATAACTACCACCAGCCTGCACACCCAGACCCACCAATATAATCAATCTTCCACTACCATTTATCGCATTAAATAAATATATCAATGATATGATAATAACGCAATAAAACTGTTGTGTATGCACAATATTTTGATTGCTTTATCGCAACTAATGCAAATCGAATATTAATAAATAAATTATGGGAGGGTTTCGAACCGAACTAAATGAGCATAATTTTATATATTTTATAGAAGCGTATTTGTGCTAGTTAAAATACTTATATGTATATTCTTAATATGTAATAAGTTTCCACGTAAATTGAAAATCCTAAAAAAAGAAATATGGTCATTGAGATAGAGATGGAAGACAATCGGTTATCATTAATAAAGAAAAAAAATAGTATTCTTACTTTAATCACTTAAAATTCTCTTCAAATGTTCAGTAAGTATCAAAATCCAAAATAAATAATAATCCTTCGAGTAGCAGATTTTTCAGCCGGTTTAACCAAATCCATAACCGGTGTCGAACTCGAAACAAAACATCTATAAAATTAAATTATTATTAGCAAATTAGTAATAAATTTTATTTAGCTTTACTTGTTTTACAAATTTAACAATCAATAAAATATGTTCGGTACTAAAATATGTACATCATGCTCATTCATATGATTATATTATGTAAAATAAAAAAAATTGAACTTCATATATTATTTTGCATATTATATCTATTATAGTTTTAATTCGTTTTTTTTTTTTGAAAATATAATGATAAAATATGTTGTTGTTGTATGTTGTTGTTATATATAAATAAATACATAGAAATACGCTAAATTACGCGAGTACATGTATAACGATAATATGAACGCGTATCTAATGCAAAGCATAGATAAATTGCTTCAAAAGCTTATGGCTCGTTTTATATAAAAATATATAATATAATAACGCATTAATATTCTAGTGAGGTATTGTTGGTTGGAACCGTAATTGCATAATTAAGTCGTCGTCGTAGTCACAGTAGAGCATTTCTTCTTTTCTTTTTTTTTCGTCTTTATTGTGTCATATATATATATACTTACATTATATTGTAATCGTTGCTATATTTAAGTATTATGATGGAACAGGGACATAACAAGCAGTCAAGCACACTTTAGACATTTTATTATTATTTTTATTACTTGTATATATATTTTCTTCTTTACTCCTTATTGTTGTGAAATAACGTTAAATACAACTGAGTAAATACGTTAATAAAATCATTTCAATTTGGAAAACAAAAAATTATATATAAATAAATATATTTAATAATAAAAAACGAAAAGCAAGACAAGAAAAATATGTTTTTACAATTAATTTTAGAGTAAAATGGAGAAAACATTAATTGAAGTTGAAGTCACTATTCACATTCAGATTTAAGTCTCAATTCACAGCAACTAAAAATGATGTATTGTATTGTTACTGCGCTTTTGACATCTTAACTTGAAAGCTTTAGTCATGTGGTGTCGTGATGCAAAGATTCGCATCTCCGATTGGACAATCGACTAAAGCTTTCAAGTTAAGATGTCAAAAGCTATGTAACAATACATCATTTTTAGTTGCCGTGAATTGAGACTTAAGCTAAAAGCTAAAGGGTGACCTTTTCCCAGTTAAATTGAGGATTACTTCAAATATGGCAAAAGAAAACAAAACGATATATAAGAGAGTAGATAATATTAAAATGACAATGTAGACGTAGGTACTCGTATGTAATTCATTGAATAAAAATTATTCGTAATCAGAACGTCTCAAATCACATTACGGTATTTCATTTGAAATTTATGTATGGATAAATAGGTGAGTAGGTGACAATTCGACTGTTTAACAACATGCCTGATATAATATTTCATAATTTATTTCCAATGGACTTAAGAACATGTATGGATATTTATTTATTTGGCCAGCGGTATTACACCTGAGGCTTTAAAGTGGAACATAGTACATAGTTTAACAATTTATAATATCATTATCAAACAGTAAATATGTTTGAAATATTCAATAACATAATTATCTTTAGTGTGAATATTGATAAATTAAAATCTACCAAGTGATAACATCTGTTGAACATGTCACTCATCATATTCATCGGTTCATTAAGGCCATATAATTCGTTCTGTGTAAATTCTTCTATAAAAATGGCTGAATTCGTAGACTTCTTACATTAGTGTTAATATTTAATGACTGCAGCAAATACGGTAATTGAATGTGGTTGGTTAATAGCTTAAAGATGAAAATGACAGAGGCAACTGCTCTACGGACACTTAATGTTGGCATATTCAGTAACAATAATCTATTTTCATATGATGGTAGATTCAGGATATCATCCCAACCGAGATTCCGCAGTGCAAACAATAGATTTTTTTTTGTATTGATTCAATCTCAATCTCTCACGATGTGTACTGAATAATAAGGAGTCCATACATAGCCGCATATTCCAGAATTGAACCGAGATTCCGCAGTGCAAACAATAGATTTTTTTTTGTATTGATTCAATCTCAATCTCTCACGATATGTACTGAATAATAAGGAGTCCATACATAGCCGCATATTCCAGAATTGATCTAACATAAGAGTAGTAGAGCGCTCTTAACACACATGGATCGTCAAATTCACGAGCTAATCTCATTATAAATTCCAGCATTGACATCGCTCTGGAAATCACTTTATCAGTATCCGTATGATCATTAAATGTAAGTTTAATATCTAGAGTGACCCCAAGATTCAATACTGTCTGGAATGATATATAATAGTGCGGAGTGGATGCATTTCCCCGAAACGGTGAAAATTATCAATGGATTAATTAATTCGAAAAAGCATATCACCAAAAAGTTCGGTTGACCTTGTCACAGACAACCAACATATAAGTTCTTTAGAATATCTATAAAATTCTGAATGATGTTTACAATTTATTTTGAGATTATTTCTCCATAGGTTTATAACTATTATAAAAAGAATATAAAAGATAAGATTACCACACACACATAATAAATAACATACAGTCAAAAACTATTTCAATAAATCTATCAATATCAAGGAATTTTAATGCATTTATTCTGCGTTCTGTTCAGGTTCTATCAATGTTTAAAAAAAAAATTAAACAAATAACATATCAATTTTGAAGAAAAGTTTTGTTCAAAAAATATAAAAGTTTTTGTGTCAGTCTTTTTTTTTTTTTTTTGAAGCTAGTTTAGTTTTATTTTATTTGTTTTCACTTGGTGCCAATAGTATTTTCTACATCTTCAGCCAAATATATAACTATTTCTATTTCCCTCGTAAATAATTTTTCAACATTGATATTTAAAAAAAAATAAAAAAAATAACTAATAAAAAATTAAAAAAAAGAGAAATAGCAAAAAAATAAGAAACTTTTTCAATGAATGAATAAATAAAATTGAACTTCACTTTTTTGCATAAGATATCAAATAGTAGTTATTATTGAAGTCGCTATACAGTTTTTGTACATACATCGAAATATTTTTAAAAATATTATTACAACTGTGTACGTTTCGATATGGCATTACAAAAAGAAAATGATAGAACTTTCTCGTAGTCTAGCAAAATGTATATCTTTATATAAATTGTGTTGAAAGTATTTTTCTATTAAGAATTATACATATTTATTTATTTACTCGAAATGCAAATTATTCTACCATTTTCAATTCGCTATTGCTCCGTCATTGTTCAGAAATTATATTGAACTAATCAAAATACGGTAATTATCTTATAATTGATATTTTATTTTTCTCTATTAAAATATACGTTGAAATTTTCAAAAGAAAATCTTGCCATAATAAATAAACTAAATTATCTAAATTTTTCCAAGAAATTTTAAAAAGAAATAAAATAAAAGTAAATTTCTTTTTTCATTTAAATGACAATTTAAGCACAATTTTATTTAATTTTTATCGTACTCATACTTCTACTAACTCCCCCGTCCTCCCCACACATTTCAACCGCAATAATGTCATGCGTATGCTTATTCAATTTAAAATTAAGGACTTTTAAATTAAAATATTATACTTTTGGAGCGGAAAATCGATTATTGCGGTCTAGTAATTAAACAATGTACAAACAAAAATGGTACTTAACTTACAATTTAAATCGCATCTGAAGGAAAAAAAGTTTATTTTTTGTTTTATGGAAAAGAAGAGAAAAAAAAAATAGACAAATCAAACTTTTTCTTTAAAAGTTTTTATGAAAGGTCATAAATAATTGGTTTATTTGAGACTGACTTTCTTTTCAGAGTGCACGAGGGGAAATATGGATTTTTATTTCAGTGTTATTTCAAGAATAATTATTTAAAAAATAACGGTTGCCGTTCTGTACGACTGTATAAATGTATTAATGCTTAATTGGTTGTTTAACAGTTTCAAATGGGAATAATTTATTGATAATTAAAAACACAACCAATGTCAATAATTTACAACTTAAGCGTGCATTGTCTCAAAATCAATGCTTTAAGCATTTATTAATAATAGACAGTTAGAATCTATATAATGTTAATTTTTATCGAATTAAAAATGCAAAATACCTACACAACATTTTATATAATTAATTAATCAAAACCATATACAGTGTAACCTATCTAAGTGGAGCAAATTGTTTAAAAAGTAGCGCATATATGGAAGTTTTTATTTTTCAACATTTATAATACATTTATATACTTTTAAATGGGCCGGTGTAAAACTGATGAACTGATTTATTACACTACACCACTTAATCATGATAATCATATTTATTTATTTTATAAATGAAATGTTTTATTAAAATATAGACGAATCCATCATGGTAACAATCAATATATAATTGAACCAACAAACCTAATAGCCTCTTGCACATTTTAATTGATGAAATGAAAATATAAATAAATTAAACACACTTATTATAAGCTGATGGAATTAAAAATATTTTTTTACGTTTTGATGTACGAGGATGTTTCTGATACTTCAAACATCAAAACATGAAAATTGTTTTTTTTTTTGGAGATGCTATATTTTTCTAACTTCTGACTTTGAGACAATCTCGGGGATGTGCCGTTCTCAGATTTGATGTAATATTCAAATTTATTGAATAAATACAAATATTCACAAATTTATTGATTATTAGCAGAGATATTCTCGAGCATTCAGAAATATTCACAGATATTCACAGATATTCAGAAATATTCACGAATATTCCAAATATTTAATATTTTGAATACAAAAATATTCAGAATATGTTACTATTAATAAGTATTTATAAATATTCTCAAATATTCAGGATATTCAAAATATTTGAATTTTATTCAGAACAAAATGCATTCTGTATTCAGAGAGTGGCAAACTCCTCAATAATCTCTTTAAATTTATGTGAACAATACATTACAATTATTATACCACGATTCATAGATTGTAAGATAATGTTTTCTTATACGTACATATTTCACTTCTTTATTCACGTATTTCAATTATGTATGCAATAATAAATAATACACAAGTCTTTATAAATGATGAGCATATTGCTCATTGAAAAGTGACAGCTAAAAAATAATAGCCTCTCAACATAAGTTATAGTTATCATTAGATAATTACATAAATGTTACAGATATTGCATGTTGGTTATGGCCGGGCACCGGGGCCAATAAAATAAAATAAATAAGTTCGACGTTAATAGTCCACTCGAAATGTTATATACCATTATTTACATATTTCAAAGTGATTCAAAATGACACTTATTCAATTGATGTTTAGTCAACCACCTTTCTTAAATTGATTTCTATTAATATTTAACTAACCTTTTTTTTTAACAAGACATTAAGTACGGGACAGAAGCATTAAATCACATACTTCATACATATATACAATATACATATTTATTTGTTCGTCATTCTCTACACTGAACAATAATTTGTATTTCTTACAATTTCACTAAAGAATTTTTGGCCCGCAGCACCCAGCAACATCATTTACAAAAAAAAGTCAAACACCGAAAGCAGGAGAAGAAAAAGAAAAAATACCAACAGACTAATTTTCTACATTAACATTACGTTGAGATCCCATTCAACGTGACTCTGTGCGAACTGTTTATATAAAATGAATACATACTTGTATTTATACAAAACAAAAGTTTGCGATTGCAAAAATATATACATATAATATTATTTCTTTATATTTCTCCATACACAAATACAAAAACTGAAATAAAGAAAGAAAGATTGACAAAAAAAAAAAAAGAACCGGCAAACGATTACTGCGGGCTATTTAATTGTCAACGCAAAACAATTTTTTTTTATGTGAGGGCATTTAATTAAATAAAGAAAAAAGCCACAAAAGAATAAATATATATATAAATATTTATATATATATTATATATGTACCAGGTACCTATACTAATATTTTGAGCAAAAAAAAAAAAAAATATTTGAAAGGTTTTTTTTGTGGCTATTAATTAAATAAATAGTTAGACTATAGTCGATAAAGTTATTCGCAGCATGTGTAGAAATTGTTATAATTGCGCGATATTAAAATTGGAGCTTTCAAATTCCGTTTTTTTTAACTTTAAATAATATTTAATTGAACCGATTATAGAGCAATCAATAAAATAGATTTTTGAATTGAGTCTGTTATATTCGTCTAGTTCGGTATATATAATAGCCGTTGCGTGATGTATATGTAATAAATAAAATCTAGTAAAAGATTCGAGCAGCACAAAAAGAAAAAGAATATATTATATACTCCGTGTGTACGTGTGAAGAAAAAATGAAATCATTATTAAAAATGTGTAGGCAATATGAGTAAGAGTATGAGTATAAGTTGTGCCAATGTATGATGAAAGTCGATAAATTAAAAAAAGAGGAAATTTAATAAATAGATGATATGACTTGTTTAAATACGCTGGGAGCAAAGTGATTGTTTAAGAATTAAGAAATTAATTATAAAAAAAATATAATTAAAATTCATTCAGCCAATGAAAGTAGGTAGTTCAATATTAGATTATGATTGTGGGAGGTAACACACATATAATTGATATCCGAATAAAAATATTATACTTTCAGTTACTTCGGTCAGTATTAAACACATTTGAACAATGCGAAAATAAACAAATAATTATTTTTCTCTTATTGTTCACGTGGTTATAGATTCATATTATGTCGTAATATCGATCTATAATCGGCACAGGCAAATACCCATAAAGACTCATCATATTGAAATACACACCAATCCATGATCTTTAAATTATTCTCGATTTTTTACAGTGAATCATACATAAAATATATAAAATAATTATATTTTGTCTCATTGCATTTAATTAAAATAAAAACACATTCAATCATATATTTTCAAATCAAACAGAAAACTAGCATTCCAACAATAATTTCATTATTACAATTTGCATGCAATAAAAATCGAAGATGTTATGAAAGAAAGATTAAAAAGAAATACTTTCTTTGCATTATTTGTCAATAAGAAATCAATATATTTATCCAAAGAAAATAAATTCCCAGAAACACAATAACCACCACAAAAAAACATATATATAAATAAAAAATACAGTTTCAAATTTATTTTTGCTTTTCTTTCTTTTTTTTATAAAATTATATAAATGGTCATAACTGGAATAAACGAAAAAAAAAAGTGTACAGTTTCACAAATCGCATTCTTTCACATAATATTTTTGCTTGGGATTCAAATAAATTTACTTACGTATTATGCCACTTTTGCACATCAATCAATCAATATTATTTCAATTCAATAAAGAAATTAAATAATAAAAACAAACTAATTTTGTATTCATATCCATTATGCGGTGTATTGACTATCAGCAATCACATAATAATAATAACAATAATAATGGTAATACAAGTATAATTGGTAATAAATGTAATAAAACAAATAATAAATGGTTTTCATTTAAATATACAAATGAGGGAATAAATTTAAATGATATAATTTATTTTGGTCACAATGAGACAGGAAAGTCAAATTTTTTTATTTTTTTTATTGATAATTTCGATGCTAAAAAAAACTTCCTCATCATTAC
>JAABKK020042018.1:0-37474 GCA_011634745.2 Catotricha subobsoleta | reverse complement strand
CGTTATTTTCTCAACAATTAATTTTATTTATATAAATTTTAATATTTATTTCGTTATGTAAATAAATTATGCATAAACACTTTCATATAAAATATATGCGAAAATTTTCATAATCATCAAATTTATAATAATTATAAAAGACTAACAAAACGTCATATATGCGAACTTTCTTTCTTTAACTATTTACAATTTACATTATCCCATTTCTGTGTGCTTTCTTCATACATAAGAGGTTTATAATAATATTATAAGTCTAATAATAAATATAATAAAGGATGAAATATTAAAATTAGATTATTGTCCACGAAGAAGCCTATATATAGTTTTGATATAAGTTAAGTATCTTACGTGCTGTGCATGTGTATTTTATTCATATTGTGCTTGTACACCGTGATTTTGCTCTATGTACATGATTGCGATATTTTTAACCGTCCTAAGTATTTCCGTACAAATCTATTGCACAGTAAAAGTATATACATATATATATTTCAGCGGTGATGTATAATGTTATGTATATTCAATATTATTCACTGGAACTGGAATATTTACGCGTCAAAGTCCTCTTCTTTAGTTCAGCATCTGTAGCAATACTATATGTATTTATTCTATTATATATATAGTATGTGAATATACCTCTAGGTCTATTGCCTATACACATACGAAATTATACATATTATTCTGAAAAACATTACCTACTTGTGTACGGTGTACGTACATTCAACATTCAATATTAGATGTACACATTAGGTAGGAACAATGTATAGAAGAAGTTTTATGAAAGAGAACAAAACATAGATACGCCGACACATGCATATATGGCCATACAACCACACAGAAACATTGAATATTGATAATAATTTTCCCTTATATTTTCACGGATACATTCAAGCACATTACAAAATACTATCAAACATTTTTATTTATATTTTATTTTTTGTTGTAGGTAAAAAGGCAATGGTATTTTGTATGATAAAATTTGTTAGTCGGCATTTTTCGTTGTGTATTATGTTCTTGTATTGTGTTCCATGAGTTTCAGCATCAGCAGAGTATTTCAATTCAATATAGTTTAGTTTCCAACAAACCGCAGCAACGTTAATACGTGTATTTTACACATAATTCAGGTGATGATGGAGAGTCTATAATTGGAATAAAACATTATTTTTTTGTTGTTGTTGAAAGTATTTAAAAAAAAAAAAATAAAAAAAAACCAAACCAAAAAAAAAAACACTAAATTCCTATGAATCTGTTTATGTTTGATTTCATAAAAAGTTTACATTAAGAATCAATTCGTTTTCTTATTATTATTATTTTTTTTTTATTTTTAATGTTATCGATGATCGAAAGTAAAGCCTAAGTGTTGTGTGTTGTAATAAAATTTATGCCTGCTTCATTATATATATATATATATATGAAAGTGTATTTAGTGCTATTAGCTATTACCCATGAATAATGGTGCAGAGCTTCCTTGATCCTTTCTATTTCAAGTATATTTTTATGGTGTGAATTATTTTATTCCAATATTACATTTAATTGTGCTGATTAGTCTTGATTATAAATTGCTTTTGCATGAAAATACAAATTCATTATTTGTTAAGAGTTTAAAGAAAAAGAGTGTACTGAAGGATTCGCTTTCTTACATATTGAATTCAACAGCTTCTCTCTGTTGCACAATACTTTACTGAATAGAAGTCGCATTATATTAGAATATATTCATATTTCTAGTTACCAATTTATAAAGCATTAAATAAGAAGAAGAAGAAGTAGAATTATAATAATAAAAGCGAGATTAAAACAAATTATAATATTTTCTTTCATGCATTCATTTATTGTAAGTGTGGTGTTAATGTGTTAGTGTTGTGGGATTTAAAAGTTAAATTATAATATGCGACACCACGTCTAGACTAAATCATAAACAAAAAAAAAAAACAGAAACAGAAACAATATGCGGTGTAGTTAATACCAGCGCTTATGAGTGCATAAAATAAAACAAAAAATCAAAAAAAAAAAAAAAATTATAAAAAAAATCATGTGTGTGTATCATAAATATTTGTAAACCGAACCCATCACATGTATTTCCAATCACATAATTTATAATAATAAAATCGTAGGAAGATATTTTAACTCTTTAAAACAACGCATAAAAGAAATAAAGTACCTTTAATAGCTTAATAATATTTCAAAAAAATGAAAAAAAACATAAAATAAATAAATAAAGAATAAATAAATAAATAAATATTATAATAATATTTCTGTTAAATTATGTTTTTGTTCGGCGACCAATGATTTTTAATTTGTGGTCACGTTTGTTATGTGCAATTATCGTAAATAATTATATTATCGCTAGAATTTTGCATATATAGAAAGAAGTCATGACTTTTGGCCATGATCATTGACCACCAGTTGGCTTTGTTGTTTATTTAAAATTCACTTAATGTTTTAATTCGTACATATAATTTTATTTGAAAAATAAATAAATAAATAATTTTATATAAATATGAATATAAATATATATATATATTTTTTTCTCTATTGATTGTAATTCAGATGTTAGAGCAATCAATTTATTAATTATTTTATAATTAATAATGGAAATAATAACCAGCAAAGTTCAAATAAACAACAATAGCAGAAATGTTAAAGCCAATATCAATGCACAATCGCATGATTGAATTAATGGAGCACCACATCTATTGAAATTAATAATAAATTAGCACTGCAATATATTTTTCAATTTTCCATTGCTAATTGGGAATAGAATATTTACGGTGGTTATATTCAATCGTTTTGCAAAAATGGCTTGCCTGAACTTCATCATTTTAAAGGTAAGTTTTGTGCATGTTTGGTATTAAATATTAGATTTGAATCGTTCGCTGTATATGTGTTGTAGTTAGTCTAGAGGTACTCTGGAGACAAGATCCATTTACATTAATGGTTCATTAGGAATGGGATCATACATGCGCAAAGGAGGGGTATGGTGATGTGGGTGGGGATATACATACCCACGGAAGGAGAGAATGGGGGGTAGGATTAAACATGCGCACGAAGGGTGGATTGCATTACTCTCCTCTAAGTTTAAGAAAAATGTCCTACGCCAATTTTAGTACATCTTTTTCTGTTTTTGAACAAAAAAAATAGTTTCTTTTTTACTGTTGGAAAAATTACTCTACCTCGATTAATTTGGAAAACACGATATGCATATAGTACATTTTTCACGGTTTATTTTCGTAGTTAGTATCTTTCCAGAAAAAAAAACGTGTGAGATTATTCGAAAAATCATTATTTGAATGTTCGTTTAAGAACATAATGTGAATAACTCGAATACGAGTATTCGAAAATGTTCAAATTTATATTTACAAACAGACGTAAATATAAATAAATTTGAAATTTATTTGTTTTATCTTCAAGATCAATAATTGAAATGATCAATGAAAAATTCTATTTCGTGTGATTGGTTTTTGTTCCATTTAATTAAAATATTGCCGCTAATTGAATTGGATGTCCTATATGACATAAAAAAATGTCTGAACCACTTAAATTAACTTGCAAGAAATTTTCACGGTTTATGTTTTTTAAATTGTCTTTTTTGAACTTTGGAAAATCATATCTCACGTATTTTTGAATGGATTGACAATAAATAACTTTTTACTTAATTTTTTCGATTCGAAAATTCAAGAAAACTGTTTTTGAATTTCTTCTAAAAATCATTTTTTTTAGATTTTACGACACGTCAATCGAAAGCACCTCAACACCAAATAAATACATTGATATATAGTCTTAATTCGGCGTCTAACGGTGGGTCAATCATCAAAATCCGTTCATTCAGTCCTGAGAAAATGGTTATATTTTTTTTTTTCATTTTTTATTCTTTGTTTATGAATTTAATACTCGCGAAAATGAAGTTCTGTACCTATCTAATTAGTAGCTTGTTTCATATATAATTTTTATTATTATTTTTTATTAGTTCATATTTTTTTAGTAGTCGTACAGAATTGTATAGCACATGAAACTGGGATAAATCGGAGTAATTTTATTCTAATGGTATAATATTAGCAAAGCTCTAGGACATCTCCTTGTGGGAGTTAAAGTCAATTTGTTGATCCTTTTGCTCTATTTAAAAATTGATTAGATGGATATTGTTCATTGATCATTGACCCACCGTTGAACACAATAAAATTGAAAATTTATAGGTACAGTACAAGTTTTGATCTGGGATCGTTTTCGATTAATTGAATTAATTAGAGGATAAAATAAAGCCAGGGATTTTCTTTGTTTACGAATTTAATTTTTTATTCTAAAAGTTACAAATGCCTTAATGTTTATATAGTCTGTCCGCGATCTTTTTTTTTTTGAAGATGGAGAGGGCCTCCCCCTAGTGTAGTATTTTCTAAAATTCTTAGGATTACAGATGCCGCAAATTGATTTTGTTTTTTGAAATACTAGCTGCTTCCTAACTTCATCCTGTTCGTTAAATACATATCAGCAAACTCGGTATTACGGCAATCTGTATGATATAAATAAAACTGATAGTATTTCAAAAAATCAAAAACCAATTGCGAAAACTGTAATTTTCGGCTTTGCAGAAAATACTATACTTGGGGGGTAGGGGGGTTTATTAGCCCCCTCCTATTTTGAGAAATGTATCGCGGACCGACAAAAGAAGTGCTATGTACTGCTTTAGTGATCGTGATTCGTGATCAGAAATAACTCCAGAGTGTCCACCTAATATTTTAATTTTAAAGCATACACTCGTATCTTTCTGCATAAATCGTCGGCTGAGAGTTGTTTTGTCGCACATCCATTTTTCTTTGAAAGGAAAATAGACCTTATGTATATATCGTTAAAGTAAAATGGATGTGCGACAAAACAACTCTCAGCCGACGAAATATAAATCCGTTCATAAATATCTGAGATAAGATTTTTCAAAGTTGAAGTGCAAAACTTGAGAAAATACTTATCGTCGAAATGCAGGTATAAATGTTTTATACTATTCATGTTATTTTTGCTATTCTTAGTAATTATTATTTCTAAATTTGTTCATTACTTATTATTCGTATTAAACGTTTATTTGTAAATGCGAATTTTATAATAATATATTATTGGAATATCTCAGCCCTGGTTCATAAGACAAATTTCTTTGTGTTTTGTTAGTAATATAAGTAGTAAAGTATTGAAAATGAAGAATTTTTTTTTCAGAAAGATTAAATTATGGGAAAATTTCTGTATTAACAACATGATAAAAGTCGATATGACAAGAGCTACTTCCAGAATGATATCAGTTTTAACAATAAATTTATGTTTCTTAAAAAATATTTTGCCAAAAAACCAAAAACATTATCCTGGCACCATTTCATACACTAAATATTCTTCATATAGTTTTTAATTTACAAAATTTATGGATGAAAGGAAGCTGAAACATATTTTTCTTCATACATGGTCTAGATTTATGCAGCTTAACTAATTGTATGTAATTTAAAAATAAAGGCGAGCTACAATTATTAATCAAAATTTCCGGAACTATGCGCTAGAATCCATCTTAAAATATACAAAATTGTATACGTATTGAGTTAAAAGCCCAAACGAAAGTCCATAATATTTTGTTTTTATTTTATCAGTTTCTTTTCCTTTCCTTTTCTCGTTTCGTATCTTTAATTTTTTTTTTCTTCACTTTATTAACCAAATTTAGAATAACAGGCAGAAATTAATGTAAACAGTAAACAGTAGAAATCTTTATATACTCTGATTTAACATAAATTATACAACATTTCATGCCATGATGTTGTTATGTACTTACTTTGGCTGCGTGCGATGTGTTTATTTAAATTTTCATGGATGTACATGATGAAAATGAAATGTTCATATGGTTTACATTACTTATAAATAATCGTATTCGTGTATTTTGATGACTGGCGATGATGGTGATGATCATCATAATGATGATTCTTCTAACATTACACGATATGGTTTATTTAGTTCTAAATGGTATAACATTAGGACAGAGAATTTCTAATAATATTAACTTTATACTCCACCTTTTCCTTCTCATTTAGTTCGTAATTAATAAATTAACAGTTTATTCCATAGTTTAACTTTAACAATATATTTCATTCATTAAACGAGATTGCTTTGGACGAAAGTAATTCTTTTCGAATGCTAAATTTAAATTGGTTTTGTTAGTTTTATTCTAATTAAGTTGATTAGGGGGTAATTTATAAATTTATTGCTTTCGACATTATTCTATTCCCAACAGTATAATTTCGTTTGTATATTTTGCATTTCTAAAACGTGGAAAATTAAATTTAAAACTTTATGTGTGGCGAGCGGAAAATAATTTTTGATTATAATAGTTTGAAAATCTGGTGGATTACTTTATATGGCAATTAGTGCTACTGGAATTGGTTACCGCAACTGTGGCATTTAGAATTATGCCGTTATATGAATATAAATGGATTTTGTACATTGGTGAAAACGTTTGGTTTCTATTTTCCATTTATTTTACTTTAAAGTTATTTTTATTCTCATTTCTCGTTTGATTGCGTTTCTATCAGTTACGTTTCACCCCATAAAAATATTTCGCACCCTGCAAATTTATTTTCCAGTGTATGTATGTCTTTTTATATCACATACGACATAAATTTTCGAAATCAATGGTTCACAAAATTCTAAGAAATTAAATTTGAATAGAAACAAAATATTTTTGTGATGATATTCAAACCGACAGTTTACTTTTATCTCAAATTCCGAATTTAAATCATTGTTAAAATTTTTACTTTTCTTGCAAAATATTACAAAAAAAAGTTTAATTCACCGAAAAATATTTATTTTGTTGAAAAACGTACACAAATTTTTTAACCTGAGAATTTATATCATTGGAATGTATACACATACAGACGTCAGCTATAATGCTTTTGAAATATTTTTATTGAAGTGAAATCATCCTTTCATCTTGCACGGGAATGTTACAGAAGAGTTCATTTATAAAATCTTATACTATAATAGAAAATACAGAGACTCCTTAGTAACAAAATTATAGGTAGCATAGCTACTTAAATAATAAAAAAAAGGTTTTTGGAATATTCTTTCTCGTCAGTTTTCTATATGAAAAGAAAAAAGTATCTCAAACAGCATAAATTATCTTCTCTTTTAACAGATTAAGTAGTAAATTTATCAAAAATAATTGATAAGAAATTTGTTTGCGGAAGTTTGATGTTAAACGAAGTTAACCACTAATCTATTTTTCTTTTCTCTCTTAACCAAGAAAACGTTCATTCTCATTTACCATCATTACACATTCATATAATTTCCCTTAAATCGAATTTTATTATCTATGAAATGTTTGCACACAGTAGAAATTATCAATAGAGATTCTATTCTATATCATTCTAGAATTGATTCGATATATGTATAGTAAAAAGTTTCCGTATCTATACAGTGATGATGCAATTGAATTTGAAAGAAGCACGAAAAACAAACAACTCATTCCAATGACATTATCAAACTGAAATATTTGGTGTACATGTTGTACCCACCATCATCACCATGTATCCCACCCAATAATATAGACTAGCTTTATCCATATAGAACTGATAAATATATAGGAAGAGGTTTGAGGTACTCAAATGGTATAGGGTACATGAAAATGGTGTATGTACAAGAACATGATAACACAATATAATCTAAACAGCAGCATTTGCTATTACGTGTAGGAGTAGGTAGAAGAAAATCGAGTCAGTTCAGTTTTTGTTCTGTTGTATGTTTTTCTGTACATATATATAAGTTTAGTCTGTTATATCTATGAGAATGTATATTAAATATAAAATATATAAAATATATAATATATAGAATGCAACCACACAATATGCTGTATTAACTTTTACAGTCTATAAGTAAAATAGACAGGGCATATATTTTTAGTCTGTGCACCAGATGACGTTCCAGCAATGTTGTCTTTTATATTTACCTACCTACAATAATAATAAAATAAAGTAATATGTGCGGCATGCAAAAATTTATATTTATTTAAAAACGAAAAAAAAAATGGTACCAATACTTGTAAACGATATTTCCGGAATTACATTAAATGTTTTTTTTTTTTTTTTCGTTTTTTTTTATTGTTGAATGCATTTATATTCAGGATTATATTATGTGTACGTATATCTGTAAAATATATTTAGATTTTTAGACCTTGCAAGATGTTTATCGATGTGCATCAAAGTTTTTAAGCGTGTATTTAATGTGTTGATAATGAATGGTAAAATATCAATTATAATAAGAATATAATAATAATTTTAATGTTGTTTCTGTGGTAATCACTGCCGCATACTCATTTACCAACTAAATACCAGATGGAAAGTTATAATGTTTGAATGAAAATTAATCAGTGGTCATTGAAGAATCGAAGAAAAAGCAAAGTATTGAGTAATTAATGGTAAATTTGTTTGTGAAATCAATGTTAATTTGGTTTCTTTTACTCTGTCAGGGCACTTGAGAACGTTTACCTGTATAATCGAGATGTGATTCAAAAATGATTCCACTTATATAGCGTATAACTAAGCAGAAAGAAATCTGAAAACTAAATTCATACATAAATATAACAAATTAAATTTAACGACTCTGCTTATAGAAAACTTATAAGAACTATTCATTAAATTCATTGAATTACCTACTTAAAAGTTTTGCATAAAAAAAAAATCTATTTTTATAATAATTCAAAAATATAAATTGCTAATTTATCTTTTCATAATATTATATGAATAAACCGTTTATTGCAATTTAAAAAAAAAAGAAAATTATATCACAATGATATTCTATGATAGGCTCTCAATCGCAATTTATTATTATTATTATTATCATTATTAGTATGATAATAATTGTCTGTCTTGAATGAATCGTAAAAACGTTGAAAGAATTTATAAATTCAGAGGAAAAAAAATTTATTATGGGTAAAATAATAGCTGTACTCCACATCAAGTTCCCTGACTTTTAAAGCAAGGAATAAAAAAAAAAAAAATAATAATAATAATAATAGAAAATGAGTTGGGCGGAAGGTTTACGTGGCAGACTGGCAGCATATTATAGGTACTGGTACATAGTTGGTTTGGTTTGATGCGGTTGGTTAGTTGTTGTGTATATCACCACATCATAACATAGGGTACACAGTATAAATCCCATTAAATCCTTGTGGCTCTTTTCAGGCAGAGCAATAGATGAAATAAAAACGATGAAATTTTTTTTACTCGCATGTATAAAAACCATGCTCCATTTAATATATATAAATTATATATATATAATATATATACCAATTTTTATTTTTTTTTTCTTCTTTTATTGACAATTTCATTCAATTAAATTTTTTGTCCCATCTTTTCGTCGGTCGATTTCTATACGTTTCTCGAAATTATTATGAGTATAATAGGGTTGCGGGGGTGATGAAGCGACTATATTATTATAGCTTTGGTGCTATTGCCTTTACTTATATTCTTTATATATTGTTATGTTAGCTAGTGAGCTCTCTATAACAAAACTAAATGTATACACAATACTTAGTATTCCCAACCGAACCGAACGGATGGTAGACATATATTAGTTGTCCTTTTGTCATTTTATTTTTATACCACACACATCACCATATATATTATTTCTACATACGTTGGTTTTGGATATAGTCACCAAGATCTTTCGGTCATATCCATATGCATGATATACATACAGATACAACACAACTGTACTACAATAGAATCGATTTCAACGATATTTATTGAAAAGGATAATATTAATTCTGTTCAGGTGTTGTTGTTGGTGTTCTGCTGCTATTGTTAATTCTATAAATATAAAATATTGAGAATGTATACCATATAAATGAAACGGCTTGCCAGAGAGAGAGTGTTTTAACTTGTTGTTGTTGTTGTTTTTTTTTTTTTTTGTTATTTCTTTTATATTTATTGTCTATATTTTATGCACCAGCTGTATGAACGGGCTATTATGTGTAACAATTAATTTATGTTTTAATTTAAATAAAAAAAAATATTATAGAAGATAATAGATCGTTTATAGAGGCCGCCGGGACTAGCTAATATTGTTAATAAACCACATTTTTTTATGCCATTAATTACACATACAGGACACGTACCAAGCAATGCTATTCCAAGAATTTATGTTTCGTTTATTGTTTCCACAAAAGAAAAAAAGAAAAAAGAAGAAAAAAAGCGAACATCGATATTGGGCTCTTTGCCCAAATATAAATTCTCTACAAGCTTGTTTTTGTGGTTTTATATTAGAAATGGATCCAGATAACATTTATTGTAGGCGTAAAGAATGGTATATAAATGTTACAAAAACATATTATAGTATTTTAGGATCATCAAACTTTCCGTTATTCTTAAAATATGGGTAGATAGTTGAACTATTAGTGAAGCAAAATAATAGAATAAGGCAAAACTAAAATAAGATATACGTTTACTAACAAATAGAAGGAGGATCAAATTTCTATAATACTCTTAGTTCGCTTGACAATTATTTTACCGTTTAATATGCGTTCTCTATCAAAGGTTAAGTTTCTAATCGAGAAAATAAATCTAATATCTTACTGAGATAATTATTTGCTTGAGGTGAAAGAGACCCTCTAGCAAATTACTTACTTCAATACTAATGGCATTCACACAATTTGATTGCTAGAAAACTGAACTGATATTCAAAAGAAATTTTAATTTGTAATTTAAAAGACATTTCATCCAAATTTATTATTTCCAGAAAAAAAAAATATCCAATCAATAGCTGAAAGCTAAGTAAAACGTTAACAGTTACACATAGAACCGTTACAGACATATAGAACTTTTTTCTATTAATCCACAATAATTTTGTAAGGGGATATTGCCAAACGTTTTCTCGCACCCATACATTTTTGCAATATATTCAATATCCGTAATTTAATCAAGTGACATGAGTCCAATGTCGATGATAGCTATCAAACAAATTAATACTGTACGCGCCTTCTTGTAACATAAGATATGAAATACCCACCAAAGTATATTTACTTTCATTCTGAAATCAATAAAAACACAATGGAAATAGACTAAAAAGATTCCTATTTCAATTTTAATAGATTATGATGTTCAAAAAGGGTCATACGTACATTCATTAATATTCTGATTGTTCCTACAAATGTCTGAAAATGGTCTGGCCTCTTTGGCGACAAATTTATATCTTTTCGTTTCGGCAAGACTATGAGAGATATTTTACTAGAAAAGTGGGTTAGAGAAAAATCACAGGGAAAAAAATGTGTTATACGTGTTGCGACAAAAAAAAAAAAATAAGAAGAAGAAGAAGAAGAAAAAAAGCGAAACACAATTTTATTAAAGAAATATGCTTGATTGCACTATATATTACAATGATAGAATATGTGACGTGGTATATATTTTATGTTCATCGCGAATGTTTTTTTTCTTCCTATTTATTTATTTCTTTTCTTCTTTTCTTTTTTTTTCCATTTTATTATTGAAGGCTTATTCTGTTTGATGAATGATAAATCGATAAATTTGATGATTTGTTGCTTGTATTGTACATTTTATGTTATGCACAAAACTCGATATCACTTCTAATTGAATGAGATTAGTTTTTGTGTACTTAAGTGTTCGAATTCAGTCGAAACGAGAAAGCATAAGCATAATTAGAACTAAGAATCTTTATAAATAATAGAGAAAAAAAATTGGAGTTTTTTTTTGTGAACATTTTAATAATTACAGGCGTTTTTTTTTTAGAAGTATTTCCATTTCACCATCCCAATATGCTAATTTTCCAATTTTCAGTGCGATGTGATGTACCCGAAGGCATATTGACCGTAACATATAAGATATTCTATGTAAAGAGGATGTAGGTACGAAATGTAATAACATTCGTAATCAGAAATTTCTTTCTCCAGATTTTTGACACGTAAAAAAAAAGGAAAAATGAAGAAAATAAATCGGATTATATTCGAATATTATTAAAAAAAAAAAATATTATTTTTATTTGACGCTATTTACTGTAATAGAATACTTCTATTTTGTCGCGACACATTGTCGAATTGTTTAAAAGTTTGAAAAACTTTGGTAATCGATACATATAACCATAGCGCTGTGCCACAAAGAGGTTTTACCAAAATAAAAAAGTTCAAAATAAAAAAAAAAAAAACTTTTCCAATTCAATTTTTAAGCCTTAAAAGTCATTTTGATGAAAAATATACCCAAAAATTGTTATATTTATTTATATATATATATAGAATACAAAGTAACCCAGTAGCAGCAATAAGCAGTTAAAATTGTATCGGGTCGTGCATATCTATACAACAGGTCCATAAATTGTTCCCAATTACTTTTTATTATGATTATGGGTTTTTTTTTCTTTTGCTTTGATAAGGAAAACGCGTTTTCTCCCTTTCCCCATAACCTTTAAATAAAACCACTATGTATAACCTTCGCTAAAGTAACAATACATATTTGTTAGCACGACTTGGAAATTATGTATGCTATAGAAAACACTCTCATATTCTCATAATAATATGTATACCCGACTATTCTAATGGGTATACTTTTAATGTAAATTTTAACCGATTTTAGTATACTCGCGAGCTACGATGGAAAGATTGTGCGTTTGCGATAAGCAAAATGTTTTATCGTTTTTGTTGAGGTAATTGGTATAATTTTGTGCTTACTTTTATATACACCTACTCTACAGTCTACAATCTACTAAACACTACTAGAATTTTACATACAAAATAGAAGAAAAAAAAAAATAACAAAATTTCTAACTCAAAGTAACGAAAAATAATATAAAATATGTAGGTAAATGGTTATGACTATGAGCTTTATCGCACGATTTGCGTCACCGTGTCAATTTTTGTGTATTTTGATATTAAACTTTGATAATATAATATTATTATTATTTTTATTGCCATATCGTTTTTATTTATGTGGGGTATCTTTCATGTTTTATTTTTGTGTGATTATTATATTTTAGATATATCAGAGATAGAGGAGTCAATTCAATGACTTTAAGAGTACATAAATTATATTTTTTTATTAGAATTATTTTGTAAGTTTTCGTTATTAATATACTAAATTCGGAATTTTATTACTATATTTCCATTTAAATCAGTATATATGATAAAATTTAAACAGGGGTTAGTAACATCTTTTTTTTGTTTTGTATTTGGTGCCATTACGAGACAGAATGCCCTACTGGACCCATATTCTTGAAATCATGTGACTACTGAATATGCATGAAATCATTTGAATATTTTCGTACGCTACGCTGATCGTGCCGCAAGTTATAACTTATCAGATTATTTCTATTTTCATTCTGTCTTCTTCGACCCTTAATATGCTGCAAAATCATTAGAATAAATTCATATTCACATGATTTCGAAAATAAGGGTCATGGACAGTACATGTTCCGCAGTGGAATTTATGCTCTACATTCTACTATGGAACACGTTCTGTAGTTTAGAGCTTATTACGACATCCATGTGTCCACCCTACTTGTAGACATCGGAAGAATAATTACTTTTATAAAAAAAAACAGAAAATCTTCGAAACCAATACTTTATTTTTTTTAAAAAAAAAAACAAATTTCTCAAAAATGAAATAAACAAGCTGCCAATATTGGTACACGAGTTCATTTTTATAACAAAAAAAACACATGTTCGAAAAAAGGGGACAATACCTCAAAAAAAAAAAGGAAATGCTTATCTGTATTTCAAATAATCCCATCCCTGCATTTACAGTATTTACAGTATTTAAATTGAAAGAAATTATTATCATCATCATCTTCTGTTGTCGGATCCGTAGGTGGATTTAGAGCAATTGTTCTTGTTCAAAAACTAGCGTTATTAAAATTTCAATTTATAACGAAATTCATTTTAAAATCATCATGAGTATGTATTTTTTGAACCATATTTTCAGTATTGTTACTTATTAATCATCTTTTTATTCAACCCAGAATCTAGTAAATTTTCCATCGCACATTATCGAGTACAAAGAAATATTTTCTCAATGTGCACAACATTAATTACCCAGGAACCATAAATTATATGTTTAACGTTTTATTTATTTATATTTCAATCGATCGATGGTCTTGTTTACAATAAAAGATCGATGAATATTATTGAATGATTTGTCTTGATTGCAAACTAGTTATTTTATATTATTTCTCGTGTAGTTGCAATGGGTATTATTTTAATGTAACTGTAAATAAAACTAATAGCTAACAAATAAAATTTAAAATGATTGCAAAAGTACGCCGCCAGTTTTAACTTGAAGCTATTCATAAATTGGTTAAGTGAAATTAGTGGTTTTTCATGACAAGATACTACAGACGATGAGATCAGAGTAGAGTGAATAATTATTTGCCCATAGCGAAATTCATTATTTGTTTAATAATTTTTAAACTTTGTATATTTAATATTTTTTTTTTTTATTATCTATCCATAAAATGTCTCCAGGACTTAGATCATGCTCAATAGAGTTAATTTATAAAATGAAAATAGGTCAAATTTAAAAATAATGTGACTTGCAAAAAATATAAAGAAGAAAATCGAGGAAAAAACTATTTTCTAGTTAATCTACGGTCTGAGGCTAGATATTTATAGTTTTTGATAAGTTTTTAAATAGGTTAAATAAACTTTTATCTGACTACATTTTTCTGCCATTATCTTTTGCAAACATCAGTGCTAAAAACTCATTAAAAACTTTAAATAGTGTTTATTTGCTAATCTTTGTGAAGAATCTTTCTGTGAACATATTCTATTCTATTCATTTGTGTATTTATTCTGCATAACCAGTAAATGTACGTTATAAAGAACATAGATTTAGATTTCAGTTATGTGTATATCGTTTTCATATATACTAGCAATCGCATCTGGGCATGAATATGGATAATATTCTATAGAAACTCGTTACAGATTTTAAAAGTAAACTACAAAAACACTTAATCGTAGGTAATATATTATTTTCTCTCATATTCTTCTCATATTTCATATTTTATTTATTTACAAGAAAAATGAAATTTTCATTTTTTTTTATTTTATTTTATTTCTTTTTTACTTTTCAGTTGAGACTAATTAAAAGCTTTATTATTATTTTGCATAAATGAATTTTACATTCTGTATTTCTACAACAGCAACCAAAAAAATAAATAAAATAAAAAATGAGAGAAAAACATGATGAAAATAAAAATTGAAGTTTATTATGGAAAATTACTGAAATTTACTTAAGAGGTGATTTTAACTCTTGAATGAGGCTTAAACGTAGACATCATAGACATAATGTAAATTTGAAAATATTTTTTTACTTAAATATAAGATAAATTTTAGCATTCATAATTATCATTAAAGATGCATTAACAAATAATTTTAATGATAATCTTTTATTAAGGAATTTTCTTACAATTTCTTATTTAATTTTTGGTATTTAATTTTAACAAGATTTTGAGATTAAAGCGCTGGGTTGACCTGCAACGACCCGACCTCGCGTCTAAAAGCGAAATGAATCTGGGCCATTAGCGTCACAGTAATTACAAAAAAAAAAAACAGTCTCTTGTGTTAAGTTTCATATTCTTAGATTCATTAAAATTATGTGGCATTTATATTGAAATGTGTTTTATGTAAATTCAAATGGAATTAATTCCATTAAATGAATGGAAAATTAAGACTTCAAGGTCTATAGAAAACTATTTAAAGACGTGTCTCAATTTAATGTTTTATGTTCTGAGAAACAGTTATTTCTACCTATAAAAGTTACTTCTCCATTTTTTTAATATAATATTTCGAAATACACTATGTCTATACACACTCGCTGCCAAATACACAAAATCCTAATAAACTTTTACATGATTTATGATAAGACCCGTCAAAGTATTACCAATATTAATATTTATCGATTTTTTTTTCTTTTTTATTTATTTTTTTATTTTTTCATAATGATTATAATTTATGTATTTTGACATTCGTACGTTTTCCTTATCGAATCTTATCTATATTCCTTACAACAGTTACAACACACACAAAAAAATAACATAAAATATTAAATAAAGCGAATGCGGCGCGCACACAGTTAAATTCAACTAAAATTCTGAAAATTAAATTTATTTTCCAACAGTTTTGTGCTTTGTTAAATCATCTTCATCATATAATATCTTATAATTTGATTTATAATTAAAGTCTTGATTCATTCTCATTACTAAACATTGAACTATGTGTACATTTTATGCTATATTTGAGAGATTAAATTCTTGAATATTATGGTAATATTTTGAATATATAATACTCGATTCTCGCATTTATAACATTTAGAATTCCACACTATTATAAATCGTTTCATTATGTATAGAAAATTATGTATAGAATTGCTAAAAATAGATGCAACGAAAACTCTCATTCGATAAACATTAAAATGCAATAGTCAACATTAAACATTGAACAGATCTTTTATAATATGTATATACCTATATACGCTCCTATAGAACAAATATTTCAGATAGAAGAGAGTGTATTATAGATATTGTATATATAAGTATAAATATTATTTTGTTTCGTTTTATCATCATCGTCTTTAATGTTGTTGTTTGTATTGAATATGGTGTTTATGATTTTGTGTTCAAACAAAATGAATCTTCTATAGAAATTAATTGACGTCAAGTATTGAGTTGAGCGCCAAGTAGAGATATATTAAATATTATTTATGAAAAGAGATTATAAACCAAATCAAATGTTTTTGGGTGGAATAATTATATATGTGTGTTGGCATTATTTTATATCCGCATTAGGTTCAATTATAATTAATTTGGTAGAGTGGAAATGTGACAAAGAGATAAACTCATATCGTAAATCTGAAAATAAATTAGCGTTACTCGACACTTTTTTGGCAAACCGAAATTAAACGGACTAGCAAACTTTTGAACGCAAGCAAAATTAGAGAAACACAATATAAATGAGTACGTGATTCTGTGTTAACTTTTTTATAAATTTACGATGGTGAGAATAATGAACTTATTTACGAGATAGTAATAGGAATCTCATTTCTATATAATATTCAATATAAATCAGTTCTGATGATGTTAGTGGGTTGATGTCAAACTACTTATCATATAAAGGAAAAGTTATGGTGCGAGAACATCTAATTTATTGTTTCAAAATATAAATATTCATGTACGTAAGTAATATCTAATTCAGTTCAGTTCAGTTCAGTTTCGATCTAAAAAATTTGTGAAATTTGTCGGATGATAACATTCTCGATAAACTTTATATATACTAAGTCCAATAACCCTTTTCTTCCAGTTCAACTGTGTGGTTACATTTGGTGACCAAAAAAAGTAGCAAAAATAAAAAAAATAAAAAATTAGATACTTATAGACCCAAAAAGAAAAAGTTAAACTTTACCCATTGTCCGAAATCATAAAACGATTTTATTGTTTTATGTAAATTTTCTATCGTTAAATTGAGATGGGTCAAGTGAAATCAAACAATCACAAAGTATATAAAGTCTAAAACTCTAAACAATAATAATCGTAATCCATTTTCCTCTGTAAATTTAGAAGGAAAAGTTTCTCTCTGTTATTGATCCTATATATTTTGAATAATATTTGTTGTGTGGAAAAATATGTTTTGCTAAACTTATACTCTTAACAAGGAATATACTTATACAGAATATGTATTACATTATATATATGAATTAGGTAGAGTAGCGAATATTCAAAGTTTTAGGATAGGTAGGCGGCGTCTTTGTGTCGGATTTTATTAAAATTATAAAGTTAGACAATGAAAGGAGGAGACATTTATGGTAAATCGGTGAATCTAATTTTTTTTTTAAAATCGTATTGAAAGGATTTGAAATTGTTTAAAAGCTTATATATTAAAACTAAATACTATGCGTTTAACGTAAATCATTGTTACAGAAAGAAAGAAATGAGAATAAAATCATTTTTAAATTAATAAAAGAATGCGTCTTAATACAGTGATAATTCCTCATTTAAGATTAATAAAATAATGACAAGAAATATTTATGTTTATCAACAAAATAGAAAATCTGTTGTCATTTACAATTTTAAACATATTAAAGTAACATCAACATCAACATCAAATATAATAATATTTTATATTTGACATTCTTTATAAGAATATGTTCTGACATCTTGTTATATGTTATTAGACAAAATATTCTATGACGTTGTTGTTACGACAATACAAACCAAAGAGAATATTATTATACATATAATTGAAAAAGATTGCAATCGTTGGATCCTGTTGGTTGTGTGACATGTTGTTCTTGCATAGTAATATTGCAGTTATGTACAGGGTGTTTCTGTTAAAATGCATTAAATTTTTTTTATTTTTTTTTATTTTTATTTCCGATACAAACGATGTATAAGACACTTAAAGCATATAAATTACATTAAATATTATATATAAAAACTGCGAACATCTAAAAATAAAACATCATACAACCGATTTCATTTTTATAAAAATAAGTGCACAAAAAAAAAAAAATTACGAAACCAACACTTTAATTTTTTCTACAAAAAAATGTTTTTTTTTGTTAAATAAAGTAAAAAAATACATCTAATTAGATGTTCTGCGTTTGGTTAACTTTTTTTTTTGTAGATAACAAATAAATTTGTGGACGTTTTTTTTAGGATTACCCTATTTCAATTCTTGAAATGTACCCCCCACCCCCTTCCACCCAATAAAAGGAAAGGCGTGTGTAGTGTATTGCATTTCCGGATTATAGAATGCAGCAGAATTATGTTTCATCAGAATGCTTCTAGCTTCAACTGAGGTACTCAATGTCATATACAGATAATGGGATGATGGGAATAGTATTGTAGACAAGAAAAACAATGTAGTTATACAAATTTAATAAAATATTTTAAATGATTTGTTCATATATGTTGTATGTAATACGATAACAAATTAATCAATCATAACTTTAGTTGATTTTTTATTATTTCTGTGGAATAAAAATTTGTAATACATATATCAAATTTAATAAGATAGCATTGAGCCAATAAATTCAATTTCGAAAATTATTCTACATGAATATTAACATTTTAAAGGCAACAGATAATATATTTTATTGTTTTCAATAATAATTTAAAGAGCAAATATTTGTTTTTGTAACGAGTATCCAATTTAAGTCTTCAATTAAATAGAATATACGAACAGCTTTTCCCACAGTAAATTGATAAAATAGATGATGTAACAACACACTATATATAAGCAGTTGACATACAAGATTCGATTACATAAAATTAGATGAACCTTAAGTTTTCTGTAAACATTCAAGTATTCTATGGAAATAGCTTACATTAAAGATTTTGTAAATTATGCATTATTGAAAGCTATTAATGTGTAAAGGAAAGGCGTATAGAATGACATCACTTTACTTAAATTGTATACCATTAGAGTATATGTCTGCCCTCTAGCAATATTTCTAATGCATATCATATATTGTATATATATAATGCTGTATAGAGGCGCCAATTTATGTTAACTCTCAATCTAGCTATCAAAACCTTTTGTCCATTGACCATAGCCTGGATGAATGTGCAGTGTACCATTATGTATTATGTTGAACTATTATCTAAACTTTAAATAGAGTCATTTTCATATATACATACATACAACAATGATTAATAGTGTCGCTCTTCATAAAATCGATTAATTAACATTTTAATATACATAATACTACCATATATATAATGTCATCTGATTACTTCATTACATTATAATTATTATAATGGTTTATAATATGTTAAATGTAATGTTAATAAATATATTACAAGTGTGTCAAGACATATGTAGAAAATATATATTTGAACATTAAACTAAAATATAAAACATAAGGCACATCTAATAATATACTTAATTTAATACAATGGAATCGATTCTTTTTCATTCTTACCAACATTTTATTTATTATTAAAAGCAACTTTATAATGTCAACTGGAACACTGTTTTCACAGCATAAATGTATTTAGAATTTACATCAAAGCGGAAATTGAATTGTCACTTTGTTACATACGAAAAGCAAATTGATATAAAGTGCTTGTACTTTAACTTAAAACTTAAATGTATGTGCTTATACTGCTATTAGATATATATGTATATTGTATATATATGTAATATATAATGCTATCTACACCTCTACCTACCTATCAAATATTTTTAGTTAGAAAGAGTTTATGTGTGACACAATATACTATAAAGTAAAGTAATGTTGTTGATGGAAGCGACTAAGTACGAATAAAAAATAAAAAAAAAAAATATAATAGAAAAAGAATTTTACAGAACCAGAAAGGTTGGTTAGTAACGTAATGTTCATTGAAATTGCTAAAAAAAAAAAAAAAAACGAAGAAAAAATAAATAAACTCTATTGATAAAACCATTGCAAGCTTTTGTGTATGTACATTGCCCCTTAAAGCGGGTATTTTATATATAAAAAGGTCTATATTACACTCAGCCAGGGTCATTCTATTCTTCTTTTTACAAATGAGATAAAAACATAAAAGGATTTATTCGGCAATGATACGGTTATAGAATTAGGGTTGCGAAAAGTTTTTTTTTTTTTTCATTCACTTTAGTTTTTCCCGGTATCCTTTTCTCTCGAATTACTTTGGTAGACGAAACTAAAGTTAAATTAGTTTCAGTAAATTGAATCACTTTTTTTGTTCATAGTTAATTTTATTGCCTCCGTTTTTGTTTTATCCTTCACGTGGTTGTAATATTCAAGATGTTTTTTTTTTTAGAAAGTTCAATCCATTTAACATGATAAAATTTTGTATTGTTTTGAGTATACCTCTATGGTTTTATATTTATGTAGTTTAATTTTAACTATTAGCACATTATTAGCATTATTTATTATAGGACATTTAGTAAACCAGTTTTTAACACTCAAAATTCTTCTTTTTTGAACCCTGTTGAATACTTTGTTGATGGTAACAAAATGAAATAAGAAAACCATCTACTTTTTTATTGGTATGCTTTCCTCTTTTCTTTCATCTCTTTCCAAGTTGAAATTGTAATTAGATTTTATCGAATTGTGTAGGATGAAACAAAGTAAAAATCTTAATTATTGAGACTCTGCATTGTGAAAGCTGCCAGAAATTTTGCTTTACTTATTAGATATAAGAAGAAAAAAAATGTTATCCAAATAATTCAATAGGCGTGCTCGATTAAGAATCCAAGGTTTGTTTAGATAAATTCGACGAGTTAAAATTCACATAATTCGGTGAAAATCATTGAATTTGTTTAAATTTTGGGTTGATTTTGGGATTATCTAAGTTATTACGTTCAAAACGATAACTTTAACTCGTCGAAAGTTATCCCAACTTATCTTGAATTATTAATCGAATACGTCTAATACATACATTAGGGTGACCCAGTTTTATATGGGACTGGAACAGTATCTTGAATTTCTTAGCTTGTCACATATGTATTAGGATTTGGCGTTAATAAATACTGTGCCCAATTTGTGTTTGATCGGTTAACATTTAGAGGTCGCTCAAATTGAATTTCGTGACAGGCTAAGAAATCTAAAATACTTTTACAATTTGGGTCCCCCTAATACATATACAGGCACTATGCTCGTGCTATACTCGAAAACACGCCCAGAGCAGTTGCATTAATAAATAAATTTCATTTTTATTAAATTAAAAAATTATTCACACCGATTTTAAAATATAATTCTCTAAAAAAAAAAACCTAAGCTAAAAATTATTGTTTGCCTTCAGGAATTATGTATTCCAACGAACAAAAATATTCATTTTGCAATATAATTTGAGTTTAACAATAAAACTACAAAATAAATTTAATTATTATGCATAATACTTGCTGACACATAGGAAATAGAGTAGTGGAAATGTTTTTAAATTGAAAATTAGTTCGTCAGCAGTTATTTTTATCGAGTATAGACATGAACATAGAGCTGTAAAATAGTTTCTTTCTATTAATAAATAAAGTACCTAATAATTTAAAAAAAAAAAATAAAACAAATATCGGTTAAATAATTTCCGTAGTATATTTTCGAATATTTATATCCAACATGTTGACCAGTGTCGGATTAGGAGATGATCAGCGAGCCGGTTTAATTATATTTTTTTTTTTTTTTAAATGGAATTATAAATAATTTTTTCAAAAAAAAATATCTTCTTTGTGTTTTCTGGACAAATTACGGCATACATGATAGAGAAAAAATATATAACTTTGACTCTGATGCATTGTAAAAGTTGATGAACTGAAAATTAAAATCTCTATTTTATATTTTATTATTATTTAAAAAAAAAAAAAAGTCTTCATGACTGTCAGTTAAGTAATCCAACGCCGATCATTATTCCGGTTTAATTTCTCTTTGCCACAAAATTTTAATTTTAAATATTAGAGTTTTGTTGAGGATGTTGAATTACTTTTAATTTATTAAATTAACCTTATAAATCTTCATCGATAAAAAATTCTCCTACTTTTCTTCTTCTTTTTTTTTTTTGTATAACTTGCAATATTTTCTCAAACATTTCTGCAGACATAATTGTTTAAAAGGTTGTTTACAACTGAAAGGAGGATGAAGTATGTGATGTACAAGCAAATGCATAATTATAGTATCCTCAGGCGTAATAGTAAAATGCATAATAGCTCTACAGAATATAAGTAGAGTAAGTAGTTGAATTAAAAATGCTTCATATGCTCGCGTACATTTCGTAATTGATTCTTCATATCTTTTTTTTTTTTTAATTATTCCAGTCTGATACATAAATTAGCCGATTTAATTGTCTTTTGTCTCGATTTTTGTCCAGGATTATTTTTTAACGAATATTCTCTACATTAGAAATCGCACGAAAATTTATATTTTTTCCATTTGTTTTACTTATTTGGAACGCTTTAATTCTATAATTAATAAGATTTATGTATATTTGTTAGCAATAAGTATAAATACTCGGTTTATTAAATTTATTACAAATAAATTAGAATTTGATAGGTATGTATGATTTATGAACTGAATATGGCTTAAACAAAGCTCAGTAGAAAAGTTACATATCGATGATATAGTTCAAAATACTTTCAAAATTGTTCTCGATATACTGATCTGGATGCCTAACTCGTAAGTAGGTGTAAGTTTTTGCAGTATTTGCTCTCGATAATGACGTTTGTTGTTCTGGGTAGATCAAAATTTTGAGAGTATGTAAGAAACACATACGTTACGTATACTTAAGCATACATGCTATGTGTGTAAAAATATTATTATCCCGATCAAGAGCAAACAAAAATCACCAAAAGAAAGTCACTTTTTAGTGAAAAAAGCTGCCAATGGTGCTGGATTTCATTTTTGTTAATCCTTTGCATAATTTAAAAGTTCACATTTTCACCTCGTCATTTTATGTCAAAGTGTACTTAATTTATTTGATAAATATGTTTTAAATTTCTAATTTCTATTTTACGGATATCTGCTTACACGTAAAAATTAAAATATATAACAACCGCAGCTGCCCTTAATTGTCCTTGCGAACAGGAATGTTCAAAATACAAAATACACATGTATTTTGAAAATACTTTTTCTGGACATTTTGTATTTTGTATTTGAAATACAATTTCAAAATACATTTAATTTTATTAATATTATTGTTAATTTGCTAATATATTTAATATCTGCGGGTAAAATTATAATGATTAAGAAAGCATATTTACAAATATAATATGGGACTATTAGAATTAAATACCATTTATTCCATTTGCGTTGACAAGCGATTTTGTATCATATCGCTCTATACAATTAGGATAAAAATCGCCTGCCAGCGCAAATGGAATAAACGGTTTTTGATAGTCTCATATACATTATACATATATGACAATTTAGAACACACCATAGATTGACGCTAGTTACAAGTGGTGGAATAATTTTCAGAGAACTTATTTTAACGACTAATTTTCAAACAATTTTGGATTGGCTTCCTTTTGTAAGAATTTTGTGCAAATTAATGTTATTAAACACTCATTAGCTTTCGCTTACTTCAACGACACCGACTTGAAGATTAATTATTTGAAAAGTTATTGGTAATTAAGCTAAAAGCCCATATTCGACACAAGTTTCTAGCGTAGAAAGAGTAACAAGCTTAGTAGGAAGGTGTACGCTTGCACTCATGCAATTTTGCGTTTCATATTACATATACATTTTAAAAATACGAAATTGAAAGTACATTTCCAATGAATTTTGAACATCCCTGCTTGCGAATATTGTTTGCAACACTTTACTTCAAAATCCAATATACTAAGTTAGAGTGTTTTTGTGCTTCCTGATCAATTGTGGATAATGTATATACGAGCTTTTCTTACATCAACCTCTTTGTAGATACAAGATTTTGAATTGTAATGTATATTCACTTTTTCCTTCTATTCAAAAAAATATCTCAGAAATTTCGGAGCTTTTTCATAAAATACTTATTCTCACTTGAAAATATACTGAAAATATTTTACTATTTAGGATTCAAGAGAAAATAACCTAATGCCATTTACCTCTATCAGCAGCTATCTAATAAGCATGTTTATGGTCTGTCTGTACCATAACCATTTCTACAATATAATATTATTCTATACGTTTATGTTTCTAATGTAATGAAAGAGGTATTCGGAATAATATGAACCAAAAGCATTATCCGTACCGCAATATAATACCCATACACAACACTGAGAATAGACATATCTTTAAATTGATATGGGATTATGTACCGCAGTTAGAGGACTCATCTGCATCCAAACATTACCATACATTATCAACAGATATACAGTTCTGTCCACATATGATCCACTTTCATCCCAACATATTTATTAAACTACTGGTGTGACTTGTGAGTAGGTATGCTGTAAGGCATTTGAAATATATTTTAATATTATATTTATATATACAAATACATATAATATGAGATATACATATATACGTTATTGTATACATAGTTAGTTATTTAACCCTTTTTAGTTTTTATTGTATTTATTTTATTATTATTATTATTATTATTATTATACATTTTCTGTATAATTAGATGCGGACATACAAAAAGATAGCTAACTTAATACGGGTTGGGTTTATTACCGTAAATAATTATGTTATGTTAAAAGAAAATGCTTCTTATGCTTTCTTAATTCCTAATTGATTTATTGTTATAATTAGTTGATGCGGCGACGACCTAAACCTCTACCCAATTAAAGACACCAACAAAATTTTAGATGAAGAAAAGATTTACATTAACGGTTATATTTTATATTCGAATTGGGGCCACAAACCCACAAGATTCCTATTTAATTTAATATTTATTTATTTTTGTGCTGAGTAAAGATTTGTTGAGACAAATTGATATTTGAAATATGTAACATTTTGAATAATGGATACTGGAAATAGGTGTTTTTATGTGATTATATTTGAAATATTATATATCCCAATTAATAGATAATTGTTATGTGAATATATATGTTAACGAAGATTTTAAATACGGTTTCTTATTTTATGGTTCATTTAACATGTGATAATTGTATGTTAATGAAGTTATATTCTTTATATACTTATATCTATATATATATATTTTTATTTCATTTTTAATTGCCTGGCTACTGATGTGACACATATTTTAGAATCTGTTTCTATACACATTCCAAATCAAATTAATGAAATAAATGGCTCACAAGTTTAGTGGAAAATGCCATATCCAGACGACCACATAATTAAATTAAACTGTTTGGTAATGAAATTCTTCGTCATTGTCCAATTTACCTTACATCAAATATTAATTTAATTAAATACTATGTAAAAAGCATGTATTCACCATTAAACACGTGTTTCTAGTCAAACCATCAATATAATTCTCTTGAGAATCTTTTTCTGTTTTATCCTCAAACCATCAAAAAAAATTCTATGAATTCTAAGCGAATTCAATACCAAACCATGTGGAATGAGATAAATTGTTGTTGCGTGTTGTAACCGTATTAGTTAAAACATCGTACACTGACTGAATAAATCGACCATAATACAAAATAAATTATACTTAATGTATTTATAGGTTCATAAAAGAAAATTGAATTACTAATAATAATAAAGTAATAGAGAATATAAGAAAAAAAAATTATTATTATATGGGCCCATTTTATAACTACACCTAAATATACCGTTAACGTTAATTATAATTATAAAATGCTTAAAGGAATGGAAGAATGAAAAATGTTTACTAAGTTTTTCGCTATAAATTATTATTTATTATAAGTTTTCTTGAGTAGAAATAAGTTCGTGTTTTTACTTCTTTTTTTTTTTTACATATTTCAACTATAACTACAACGACTATGATTTATATGAATAATGTAAATGGGTCCTTCAACATAATTTAAGAAGTATTGGAGTAAAGTAATATTTGTTTTGTAAATAAATTTATTTTTGTGGTACTTTAGTTGTTAACCCTCCAAGAGGCAAATGAAGAGAACAAACTTTCTAGACGATGTGATAAAATTAAGCTTTCGAAAATCGTATATAACCGTATACAGTGTGCTTCAATCTACTTCAACTTGAAGAAAAGAAAAGTTTTTTTTTTTTTTTTTTTGATTTTTATTTTTATTTTATTTTTTATTGTGTTATATTATTTTGCCGCACCCGATTCTGGTGTATTATAAAAAGAACCGAAACGAAACCAGCAATCGAATTCATCCCCATATTTATTCTTATAGAATAAAAAAAAATAAAAAAAAAAAATATATATATATATGTAAGAGAAATTGTTATCCGCATTTGCGTTTGCTTATTCTATAGTCACATTTTAGAATGGATAAAAATAATGTTTTTGTTGTTGATCTCTGGGTCTGGTACAGTTTGATTCACATTTTATCTATGGCAATGTATAACTAAGGTATATCGTATTATAATAATAATGTAAAAAGAGAAAGGTATAAAAAGAACTTCCATCAATAAAAAAAAAAAAAAACAAGAAAACCTATTTTATTTATTTTCTTTTATTCAATATAATAGTAGATATATTTGTATGTAGAAAAATAAAGGTAATTCAAAACAATCACAACAAAAATGTAACCATATATAGAGTAAACTTAGATCGGTTTATGCGGAATATATACTCTATAAGCTCTATATATGTTTAATGCTATATATGGGTGTAAAGAACATTTGAATGCAAATGGACGTGGTTTCTGGTATTGATGGATTTGAGGCTGTAGAAATTGAAAATGGAATGAAAATGAATATGATTTTTATATCAAATAGAGTAATATATGTAAAAATTGAACAAATTGAATAAGAGCGAAATAATAAAGGTGTTCGTTGCTATGGATTGAATTTTAGTAGCTATTGTTGAATTCAATATTCTAGGAAAATCTTATTATTTTTAGAGTTCATGAATATTTATGGATAATTTTTTTTTTAAAAAAAAAAAAATTCCTACCCGTTTATGTCATAGGACAATTCTATTATTGTTGTTAGAATCCATTCCAAATTGGAAATGTAATAAAGTTTTTTTTTTTCACTTAAATTTATATATTTATTTAATTTTTTTTTGTAATAATTTCAGGTAAATGGTAAAGATGTTAGCAACTTAGCACATGAAGAAGCAGTGAATGAATTTCTCAAAGCACCCGAACCAATATTAGTTGAAGTGAAACGACGCAATAATAATTTATCAACCGAAGAGCCAACAATTAATAATGATTCATCATCGATAATAGGCCCTTTATTACCATCGTCACCAATAACGAAACCACCACCATTATTATCACCACCGCAACATATTGAAACCGTTTCGATTGGTGTACAAACGGATTTAATATGTAATTTTGAAAATGAATACATTTTCACCAGTAATAATGAATCACCAATTAGTGATGAACATCATTTAAATAGTCAAACAAATAATAGCAGACAAAATAATAATCATCATCATTGTAATATGCTAAATGAATGCATTGTTCAACCCGAAATAGATATTGAGGTAATTAAGTGGATAATTTTATATTCGTTTTACTTAAATATATATATATATATTAGGGCGACCAGAAAAAAAATGTTTTCATTTTCAAGAAAAGACTTTTTTTCATTTTTTACTATTTTTTCGAGATCGATTAGTAGCAAAAGGTGATAGAAAATGGACCAAATTTTACCTAAAAATCACCATAAAATTCGAAAAATGCATTTTTTTCAGTCATTTTTTTGCTAGCTATTAAGCATACCATTCATTTTAACTATTTCAATTAAAAACCCATTCATTTAATAACTTTGATAAGACCTTACTATATATAATGCATCACCATGTCAAAATGGGCTATCGTCAACTACGTTCCGATTTTGGACTTGGCAATTTCTGCATCAACTGAGCTCAAATTTGGCCAGACTTATTTTTTTGGATAATAAATATTATGTGGGGGGGTCTTTTCTTGAAAATGAAAACATTTTTTTTTTCTTGTCGCCCTAATATAGATATATATTTTAACAACTATTTCTTTTTAATTTAGACATTTAAGGATGTTTGCTATAGTAAATTAAGCATTATTGAAAACATTTCGTTTCATTTTTGGTTTTTTTGATAATTTTTTTTCTTTTAACTTTCTTTTTGATGTAAACAACTTGAATCTGTTTATTTAGAATAAAACATTATATAAAAATGCTGAGAATAAAAGTACTCTTGACCTCTCATCATCATTATAATCATCCATCATAATCTATCTAATAAAAATAATACTGCCAGTCTCACATTATATAATATATATATATATATATATATATATACATATATACATTACGGCTGTTGGATAAAATCTATTTTATATAAAACTGAAAATAATATATTAACATGAATATTATGAAGCTTTACTGGCGCGACACATAGTCGCAACAGAGTACCACTTGAAAAAGAGTAAAACACCCCTTGATGGTTTTCATTGTACATGGTTGTACACCTGCAGATAGATTATTATGCATACATATATTGAAACATAGGTTTAGAGCCTACGATGTTATACATATCTGAGTTTTCAGTAATAATATGCATTATTGCTTTATAAATGTATATGTATTATTATTAAGTGTGAGGTTTATGTTGTATGAACAGAACAACATTACAAATGTAGGTACATGAAAGTAAGATATTCGAATAAAAAAAAAAAAAAAATTATGTTACCCAAGGTATGACACAATTGTTATCCTGGTGCAAAATAGATATATATATAAATAGAGTATATATTTTATCTGCTCAATATTTTAGAATGATGGAATATTTACAGTTGTGCTATGAATACATTTTCAATAACGATAGGATATATTAAGGATATTATATATTAATCCAGACATAGGAGATATGTCAAAACTGCTAGGAAAATGCAATACAGAACATTTCTTGTGGTTTCCAGACATATTTTCGTTCAAGTTCTATCACAAAAGCAATCATTATTAAATTGTGACAGCGTGCTAACATTCAGTAGGCGTCAGAAAGTATTGTACATTGAATAGATTAATAAAAAGATAAATGCACGAATTGTTCCTTAATTTTCTGTATTTGATAGAGGATTTTCAGTTTGTCCAAATTTTAATAAAATTTATTTGAACGATGTCGTCCAGTACTGAGTCTGACATAATCCAAAATTGGAAATATTCACATATGTAATTTTGAAAAAACTAGAAACATCTGAACGCATATTATTTAATATTCAAAACATGATACCTTAGATTCGGGTTGTTAAATCTAAAATTCACTTCAAAATAATTGATGTTCTGTTCATTTAAAACAACGTAAATATTATCTCAACCAATAAATGTTATACTTATTTTGGCAAAACTTTCAAGTGGAATAATCCATGCTAGTCAAATATTTTATATTTGCACGTATTACATGAACAATTTCCGTCTTCTTCACGTTCCATTCTCATAAAATAGAAACTTTTCAAGTTCACATATTAAAACTGAAATTATTATAGAAAAAACTTTTTAATAGCAATTTGTACTAACTTTGCTTTTATAAATAATTAACCAAAATTATAAATGAAATTTATAGCTGTTTTAAAGTTTTCTGCTATAACAATTATTAACTTTTCCAGTAACGAAATTTCTAAACTATTCTAGAAACATAAACTAAAAAATGTTCAACATTATTTTGTCACGTTCACTATACCAAGATCAGTAACAGTGCATCCCATTTCATTCTACTCACATTTGAAAACATCATATATATACCTCGGTTACAACAACGGATAATATATACTTACTTATGTATACCAGCTAAGAGCTTTATTTTATATTTCATACTTTTTTCTTTTTCTTTTTTTTTTATATATATATTTCTACCTTCGAGACCCTTTTGACACTATAATGCTGTTTGTGCAATAATGCTAAAAGTTAAACTTAAAACACGTCGCATTCTTTTAAGAAATTTTATTTGATGTTATTTTTTTGTAGTGTATTTTATGTAGGTACATAAATATATCATATTTCATTTCGTATGCATTTATGTATTTAAATATAAATATCGTCATTACGATGGTGTTATACTTTTACCGATGCGATTATATAATTCATATAGTTTTATACAGAAGTATGCGATTATGATTAAGTTTGTAAGTAAATGTCTGTGGTGAATTATTTTACACTTAAAAATTTTTCACTTAAGTAGTACAAATAATTTAATCATTAAATATTTTTTTTTTTTTATTTACTAAGCATTTAAATTTTTTTTATTTTTTTTTAAATGAATGCAAAAGTGATTCCAATTATACACTACACTGAATATTATACATTTTTATGTTACACGTTACGCAGATGTTTCTTTTTTTTTTTTTAAATCTAGATTATAGATATTGTTATACTTATACCTATATTTAGACTTCTTATAGGTTTTATTTGTTGAATTACTTAGGGCGCCGAAGGATAAACCACTATGCCTATACCGTAAAATCTAAATCTTATCTATAAATTTTCTTTATAAGTACATTCTTGTTTTTTTTTTTTTATTTTTTTTAAAGAAAATTATGAACTATGGTTAGTATAAAGAAGCAGGAGGTTTGTTTCGGTGACTAAGTAAGAAATATACGTACATATATATTATGTCGCCTTCACAAAACTCTATAAAAAAAAAATTAAAAGTTTTTGTGTGGTTTTCATCTTAATTAAAAAGAAAAATCCTATTTAAAGAAAAGACAGTTTTTCACAATTTCTTCATAATAAGCACAAGCTCTCAAATATTGTCTTTGTTTTATATTCTTTTCCCCATATATATATATATATATATATATATTTTTGTCTATCACTCATTGCTATATATAATAAATTGTAATGTAAAATACCGTGTCGCTATGTACACGGCGCGTTCTCGCTCAGGAACAATCTGTAATTGTAATATACAGATACGTTTTTTTTTTTTTTTTTTTACAATATACTTGATGATGTCATGCACATTGCACACAAATAAAACGAAGCTTTTTGTTAGCTGTAGCCGTATAGCTATATACAAAAGCTTTTTAAATGAGAAAAGTAATTCGAAAAAATACGAGTATATACACTATATATATATATTTTTTTTTTAAATAATAAATGTGAATGTGTCGCACAACGATACTTTATTGATATTAATAATAAGTTCTTTGATCTCACGTATTTCGCGTTATTAAAATTTTATGTAATAAACAAATCGTTGTTGAAATGTTGCTAATTTGATAATTTAGTTTCATTTACTCTTTTTTTTTTTTCTTTTCATAGCAAAGCAGAAACAAATCACGAGTATTATTTATTGAATTGATTTTCTACTCTTCGCTATATATATATATACATATTTTTTGTTTTTTTTTTTTCATTTAATTATGTAGCCAGACTGGCAGAAAATAATTTTGCGAAATTAACTTTTCAAATTTCATGCTACGAATAATGAAAACTTTCCCAGAGAAATATTAATTCACTAATAAATTTTTAGTAGAAAGGAGAGAAAAGAACCAATAATAAATAATAATCCACATTAAGCTTCCTATTTCATTTTGATATTATGTATATTTTGTTTGTATAGCTTTTGAACCATTTATATATTTACTGTATAATGATTAATTACTTACATTTTGTTTGTTTTATATTCTATTTATTTATAATATACAGGAAGTTACACTTCGAAAATATACAAGCGATGAACGTATTGGCTTAACAGTTAGTTATAGTTCAGGAAATGGATCTGGTTCCGGTTCGGATGATGCTGAAACATGTACAGAGGTATACATCAGTGATATAATGCCTGATAGTGTAGCTGGACGTGATGGACGATTACGACAAGGCGATCAAATTTTACAAGTAAATATTATGCTGTTAAATAAATAGTTTTATTTCGTCTTGTTAATTAATCTTCAAGACAACAAAAAATCAACCTGAATTATAATTTTTTTTTTCTGATATTTTTTTTTCCTATTCATCTTCACAAAAAAAAGGTTAACGGTCGTGATGTATCGACAAAAGAAGACACTGAAACATTATTTTCGGAAAATAAAAATGCTGTAACACTTCTTGTTAGTCGAAGTCTATTTATGGTAAGTCATTTATATGATACTCGACATGACATAAAAAAAAATTATTATGGCAAACGATGAGAAAAATACTATTTACGTTTTCGCTAAGGTTTTCTCTTCAAACAATTTTTTTTTTATATATATTTTTATTTTTTTGTTATCAGATTCTAATCTAGAATTATTATTATTATTTATTGTTATGATGTGTGGGAAAGCGATAAAAGGCGCAATAGGAAAGATATGTCATTTAGTTTATTATGGTTTTATGATGACTATAGCTCTTCATAGTTCATAGGCATGGGAGGGTTGAATTCTGAAATGTACACATTTAGTCATATGGTTTGGTGCGTACACATAAAACGTGCGGTATTTGTTGTCTGCATTTAAGAGAATATAGAATACAAATAGGAATCCGGGAAAATTAATGAAAAAAAGTAATGGAATAAAAGTAATTAAAATGTAAAAAGTGTTCGTTCGCTTATGTATATATATAATATATAGGTAGCTGGTAAAGCGATAGGTATATAGATAGCATAGGGACAAAGATGAGGCTTTTGTAATTATTCTGAAAACATTATGCGCAGACATTTTTTTGTTCATAATTTTTACCTACCCTATCATATTATCCGTTATATATTATTCAATGAAATTAAAAAGAAAAGATGACAGTGAACGTGAATTTTATTATAATTCTTTTTGTTGTTTTTCTTAACTAACGGTATTTTAACTTTTTCTTTCTTTTCTTTATATCTACTTATTTTTTTTTTTTTTTTAATATCATTTCCATGTTTTTTGCTGTTTCAACTGACTACACACTAAAAGGGTGAAGAATTTTCAGACAATGCTGATTATTATGATGAATATGATCACAATAGTATTTATCAGAATGGTTTTCTACAACATGTTATGGAGGGCGATGATAATCAGAATGATATTTTCCGAAAAACTTTTGAAAGTAATAAAAATACAAATACGTCATCATCAAAATCATCAAGTTCGAATCATTCAGAACGCAATAATTTATTACCTCATTACCAACCGAGATGGCATCAGCAGCTAAACCAGCCAATGCTTATTAAAAATCCACTGCATAATTCGTATATTAAAGCCCATTTAGATTCAGTTAATCATGAAATTGCTCAATTAGATTCACGAATTGAAAATGTTTTATTAAAACAACATCACACTGGAAGTAATAGTGCTGGTAGTAGTTCATTAAATGATCGTCAATCGATGATAGGTTCAACTATTTATAGAAATCCAGTGGATACAATGATGCCAATATCCACAAACGATACAAACACAGCTAAATCTGCGATAACATCATCACCAACTGCGTCATTGGAAAATAAATTTGTTAATTTAACTCTTTCAACTACCACACCACCTATAAGTAATAATACAGTGACTACTAAATCATCAGTACATCGTCGTTTACCTGCTCAATTTCCACATATACCGCCACCTTTAGAATCCGATACAGAACATATTTATGAAACAATACCAGAGGATTCTGAATCGGAACCAATCTACTGTTCACCATATAAAGGGGATGATGATGAACAAGGTTTAGTTGAAGAATGGCTTAAAATGCATGATCATCAGAAACGATCAGCTACTAATAAGCAACCATGGACACGAACTGCAAAAAGTAATTCAAGCATTGAAGATCATGACAATAGTTCAAGTGCTTATAATACTGGTGGCTCGTGTAATAGTAATCATCAATTAACTTTAGATTTAAATGATTCAAATAATGGTAAAGATGGTAATAAAACACTTACTTTTTGTCCTACGAAACATCTTCAGCCACAATTTGGTCATGTACAACCAGAAAATAATCCAAATCATTTGCATCAAACAAGTAGCACAATTAAACGTTCAAATTCAACAACCAAAAAAGATAAAAATATTAGTCCAACGCATAATAGTCGTCGACATCATAATCAACATCATGAGCAGCATCAACAGCATGCAGGTAGAATTATATCTTTAAAAAATTAAATTATATTCAATATTCATGTTCTAATTATTTAATTATATTTTAATCGAATAGATTTATCATCTAATGTGCGAACGAATACCAGTGTCCCAACGACGATCTTACCAGTTGCCGATACTATGTACACAAACATTGCGAACTTACAACAAACCATGTTACTGCAGCAACGCTTATTCCTACAAGCATTATGTCAAAATAGTTCAATCACCACGCCAACGACGACAACAATTAGCAGTGCAGGCGATGCCTCTACTGCTAACTCTACCAATAAAAAACATTTCACTGCGCCAAGCCTTAGTCAATATAGATTTGTGAGCAGTCAGCAGGTTTGTATACCATACATTTCATATTAATTTTATATATCATCTTTGACTCTATACAAACATTTTCAGGCTTACACACATACAATTCAACCTCAGCCAAGTGAAGAACGTATGGAATGGAAAGTTAAACGTCGTCAAGATGGATCAAGATATATTGTTAGAAGACCGGTTCGTAATCGTACATTACGAGCAGCTCGTGCTTCCAAAATAAACGAGGAACGTACTAACGATCAAACAACTGAAGATGACACAATATCAGAAGTGAAAATTGGCCGTTATTGGACAAAAGAAGATCGTAAAAAGCATATGGAAAAATCACGAGAGCGTCGTCATAGGCAAGAATCAATTATAGCATCTAAAAATCAACAAATCAATGAACAACAGCAACCAAATAATAGCACTCCATTATCAATAAATCATAATCAAGTGCCAATGCAAGTAGTCATAAATCATCAACCATACCAACAACAACAGCAGCCACCATCAGTAATACAGCAATCTTCTAACATGATGTCAACAGAAATTAGTGGAAAAAAAACCTTGAAGAAGAAAAAAGATGTCACAATAGCAGCACCACTTGGATCAACAGCACCTTATGATAATGGTGCTGGAGTATTAGCAATAAGTACTAATAGAACTTCTGGCGGTGGTGCTAATGCAATTCCGTCAAATGATACAAAGCTGGCCGGATTGTTATCGGTTACAACTGTTTAGTTAATGAGTTCATATTTCGACAATAAAACTTCCATTTTTTTCTTAATAACATTTATGACAGAGATAAAGCATTTAAAAAAAAATATACGTATATATATATAATATTGTTAATAAATGTTAATGAATTACTAAACAGCAATACTTAATATACAATAATTACAATTCTTATGCACAGATAACATTTAAGTACTAAATTATAAAATAAAGGACGTAAAATTGTAAAATATTTTTTAAAACCAACATTATTATATGCGAAAATCAAATTTAATATAAACTATTTATTAAAAAAAAATAATAATAATAATAATAATAATAATAATAAAAACAAAATGAAAAAATAAACAGATAAATTATAGGGAAAATTAATAAATTAAGTACTTAAATGTCGAAACCATGTTATTATTAATATAAGTAGATGATATATATTTCAGTTTATGATAATTTAATTGTCTCGAATTTGATGTAAGTAGAAATTTATTTAGATGATTTGAGGCACTTTCAAGTGCCATAATTATATTATATGAACATAATAATAATGTTCACATAGAATATTCATATTTTTATTATTAAAATATATTATATATTGTAGAAATATAGCAAATACATTAAATTATAATCTAAATATATTGTTTAATATCATTTTAATTTGGAATCGATAAAATATAAATAGTAACAGTTGTACATAAATATCGTTTGTGTTAACAATTAGCTTATAGCATAGAATACAACAGCAAAATCCATCTAATTGTATCGACTTCCTTTGATTCGATTAGGGTGTTGGGTTTTACTGTATTTAAAAAATACTTTTACGTTTTACTTCTTAAAAAAACAAAATATATAAGAATTTTGATTTTTTTTTTGCTCACTTTCATTTTGCTTTTTCTTATAATGTAGTGAACGGATTTTGACGCAGAATCAAAAGTCGTCAAAATAATTATGTTTTGGTTTTCGGTTCGAAAACTCAAAAAAAAACTGTTCATGGATTTTTTTTTATGAAATTAATACTTTTGATTTTAAGAACCGACAATCCAAAACAGCTAAAGAAATCCGTTCACTCAGACCTGAGAAAAATCAACATGAACATTAGCACTTATTTTTCATATATTTTTTAATTAATTTGTATACTTCTACTAGTGGTATAGAATTGTATAGCACATGAAACTGGGGTGAATCGGATTAATTTTAATGGAATGGTGATATTAGGAAACCTCCGGGACACCTCCTTCTGGGGTTCTGGGCGATTTATAGTCAAATGTTTTGCTCTTTTTGCTCTATCTGCGACAGTTGTCGATAAATTAAACTTATTGGAGGATTAAATAAATCTAGGGATGATTATTTTTCTTTGTTTATGAAAAAAAAATGAAATTCTGTAGCAATCTAAATGGCAGCTTGATTTTTCATGAGTTTATTGTAGTATTTGAGACAATTTTTTGTATATATGTCAAAAGAATTCAATAATGAGAACACTATTTGGATGGACAAAAAATGTAATGAACAAAATCGTAAGTGTTAAGAGAACATAAATATATGATGAAACTATCTATTAAAGAAAAAATATTAAATGTTATTACTTTTCTTATTTCAATATTAGAATAAAAGACCTTCTTTTATCGTAGCTTATATGTATATAATAGGGTTATACCAAGGTTTCGTACTTTTTCTTCGTACTTCGTAGATTTTAAAATCTCCATATAAAAAAAATACGAAAGTGCGAAGTTCGTACTTTTTTAAATTTTTCTTTATATGTAAACTGTCAAAATCTACGAAGTACGAAGAAAAAGTACGAAGATTTGGTATACCCCTAATGTATATTGTACGTTACACATTAGTATATTCTCTAATAAACATAGTTGAGACAATGTGACATAAGTCCACCAGACTGAATATATTCGCATATGCTTTCCACCATAG
>JAABKK020042007.1:0-13104 GCA_011634745.2 Catotricha subobsoleta | reverse complement strand
GTAATCTTGAGACAAAATGCAACTCAGAAAACAGTGGTACCGGGGGTGTTACAAAAGATCGATCCACCCTACTACATACCTATTTCTATTATTGTGTAATTATTAAATATAAGATTCCGTTTCATTTATAGCATTAAAAATTTCAGTTTTTTATTTAAATTTACTATAATTCCATTCCAAATTTATTTACAAAACATAATAAATACAGAAGTTTGCAGTGCTGAGCTGAGACAGCTACTCTCTCTGAAAATAACGCACTGCAGTTGGCTGAAAGTTAAGCGTTATTTATAGAGTTTATCGTCGAAATAGGAATCTAGTGTTAATTATTATAGAAGGTATTTCAAATCCGTCAGATTATTGAAACATTTGTTAAACAACTTATCTTAATTTTACCAAAGAAATGAGAAATCTTTCTCAATTTAAGAATTGTTGAATTTACACCGTTACGAGTAATTCGCTATAGCAAAATAGTTTTTAAATGATATGTTTATCGTGTGATGTTTGTCATTTTACTGGAATAAATGTATATTTATATAAAATTCGTAATTAACATTAACTTTACTTATTAAAATCGAAAATAATTTGTTTTTTAAAATGACAAATTTTAATGGAATCCAATATAAATATCCGGATTCACCAGAAATTATAAGAGTGCCAATAACGAAAAGACAATTGAAGTCTGTGAAGAGAAATCTATTTGGCAAAAAAAAGAACACTATGTTATTTATATTAGTAATAAAATTTATAATTTTAAGTCTTCTTAAATTTTGAAATAAATATATTTAAATTAATATTACCCAAATTCATAAATCTAATTATAATTTAAAATAATAAATCTTGCTCTAACCTCTGTTTATAAATGAAATTTGTATTAAACTGGGCCACTGAAAAACAAACAACGGGTCACCAAAAATTAAAAATAGGCTACATTAAAAAAAAAAATGGAGCCACTTAAAACTAAAAACGCGGCTACAAAAAAGGAAACCAAATAGACTACAAAGGTAAGGCGGCGAAATACTTGGAACTGACATTAGAACAATGAAAAATGAGCCGTGAGCTCACGTTTCCATTGTTCTAATGTCAGTTCCAAAAAAATTATTGGAACTGACATTTCATTTACATGCATTTAGATAGGAAATTTTTTATGCGGTTTCAGCGCGTCGCCGTACTTTTGTAGTCAATTATGCTATGAGAAATGAATCGCGAAATTATTTTTTTTGGCCACTTAAATTTTTTTTTTAAAAAAACATGGCTTTTTCGTTGAGCCCAAACGTTGGAACCAGAGAAGCGAACCGAACCGAACCGAACCCCAAGAACCTCACTTTTTTCGATTTTAGAACCGAACCCAAAGAACCGAATCTCCTTTTTTTATTTTCAGAACCGAACCTAAAGAACCGAACCTTATTTATATTTATACTAAAAATTGGCAAGCTGAACCGAACCGAACCCCAAGAACCTAACTTTTTTCGCTTTTAGAACCGAACCTAAAGAACCGAACCCTTAAATTTAATTTTCAGAACCGAACCCTCAAAAATGGAAAAGTTTCGCCTTTCTGGTTAGAACTATAAAAAGGGCGCCTCCATATAATTAATAATATAATTAATTTAATCTCAAAACAAATTCATCTAAACCACATTTAATTTAATTTAAAAACCTTTTTTTTTTTTTTATTTACTTAATTTCAGAGCCGTTCGATCGAAAAACTGAATAAAATTATCCAGTCATCACCAGTTCAATGTTTTTAATTTATTTTAGTTTTAATAAATATTTGGAAAAATCGAATTCATCTGGTATTGATAGTGGTTCCAAAGACACAAGGCTTTATTCACTTGATGTTGAACAGTGTTCGAAAAGATGAATTTGAACAAAGAACGCAGATGATCAGTTTTTTTCATTTAACTTTAGAATGAATTAGAAATTACTGAAATGGTTTTTTGCAGAAAATTACTAAGTAGTTACAGATTAAGTACAAATCAACAAATACCTATTTGCTTCTTTTTATTTTACGTTATAATTGTTTAAACTCAAAAGAGTAATGTAAAAATATAGTTCTGTTATTCGCAATCGCAAATATAATACAATTCATTCATTTACGTTAAATCACCGCTTCTATGAAATCACTTAGATCGTCTTTATTCATATTTTATTCAATTACTGTCCGTTTAATATTTGTGTTGTTTTTTTGTTGTTGATTTAATTTAACACCGCTACATAGACTTTAGTTTTATGTATTTTAATAGAATGCTTACTTTTATATTTTTCTAGTTAATTTCTAATTTATTAATTAATTAAATAATAATTAGAAAGAAATTGTTGATCTCAAATTTATCAGCAAATGCAACCAAACTATATATGTACGTACATAATCGATTATTTCTTCTTTGTATATGGGTTTCGCTGGTTTCATTTATCGGTAATTTATTTTCTCCACTCTTTTATAATTTACTATTAGTGTTGCAATCATATTTATTTTAAATACTTCGTGTTTTCTTTACTCACATAAAATCCACTATCTCGAACGTAAAGCGTTCGAATTGGTAACGAATGGGTCAAAGCATGCGAATTATTTCTGATGAATTCGAACGAAATTTGTAAAAGATTAACGGTATATTAGTTACTGAACAAGATACGATTGAAATAAAGTTTATTTAATTGTACTGCATCCAGGCCTGTAGCGTGAGTGATATAACAGGAGGGGCCGAATGAGGCCTAGGTAGAGCTAAATTTAAAAAGTGAATATAAAATATATCGCGAAATAAATCGCGCTATATGCAAATCGTATTTTTGTCTAGGGTGGGCAAAAAAGTTCATCAGGGGGGGCATGTCGTCGCGTGCCACCCCACGCTACAGGCCTGACTGCATCGCTGATACGAAACAATACGAACGATTCGTATACGATAAATTATCGAACGCCCCCAAACGCCCAATTAATATATGTTCGACATTTGTATAGTTTACTACGAATGTTGTAGTTATCAAGTTTGAAATTTCGTCAAAAAAGAAAAAAAGAATGAGTTTTCAAAATTAGATCGTTAATCAGGAGGCGATATTCAACTGAAAAAAAAATATCGTACGATGTATGTAAAAAAATAATCGATCCACTTTCCACTTACATGAATTCGTAATTAGTTTGAGCTTTGGCTGTATTCATTGCTCTTCTGTTATGACTTATGACGACTACTTTTGCCAAAAATGCATGAATTTTTGAAAAATGCAAAAATATCTAAAAAAAATAATAATTAATAAATAAATAATACTTTTACATAAAAAAATATCGATTTTTATAAAATATATTCCAATGGTCATGTGAATCCCAATGTTAATTTGTATTTATTACATATAAAAAATATAATAACTAATAATAATGAAGAACATTTTAAAAATAAGAAGAAAACTACTGAATTTCTCCATTCATATATCTAACTGTTGCATGTTGTTCTGTAAATGATGAAGTTTCATGCGTAATTGGCAGCAGACATTCAATACCATCGATCTCATTACTTTCTTGCAAAATGGGAACATAATCAACAGAATCGAACAGTTGTCTCAAATAATCACAATTCCATTTATTATTCTGCCAACTAATTCTCTTCAAAGCAGGTGCCATTTCTTTAATATTTGTATCAATTTTTGACAATAAATTTCCTTTGAGGTGTAGTTCTTCTAAATTTGGTGATAAAACATTTAATTCAAATATCGCCAATTGATTGAACGAAATATCAAGGTATCTTAAATTTAAAATGCTTTCTTGAATTTCAAATTCTATTTTATACAATCTATTATTTCTTAAAGATAGTCGATCCAACATAGGCATACCAATAAATACATTTGTGTCGATTGCATATAGCAAATTATATGATAGATCAATTTCTATCAAATTTATAAATCTGCTTAAATTTGAAATTGACGTTAGTAAGTTTTTGGCCAAATACAATTCAGTAAGACTAAAATATGTTTGTTCTTCGTCATGTTGATCGGCAGCTAAAATTTCAGTTATATTATTATTGTTGGCTTTCAACACTTTTACTTTAAATCCAATCCAACAATTCAAGGCACTTGTATTACTGATGTCAATGTACTGAGCATCAATTTGAAATGATTCCTCAGATTCAATTGATGGATTATTTGATATATCGAAAAGACTTAGTTTTTTCGATGGAATGATTAGATTTGAAATATTCTTTAACTTATTATTATTCAAACGTAATACATTTAATTTGAATCCATTCGCAAGATGTTGATCAATTTGTAGAAGATAATTATTGTGTAATGTGAGCACTTTTAAACTTGATGTTATCCAAGACGGTTTAATATTAGTTAACTGATTATTATTTAAATATAGTTCAACCATATTAATTCTGAAAAATGCGTAAATTGACATGTCTTTAATTTGATTGAATGACAAATCAATTATTTTCAATTTATTTGCATGGAAAAATACATTCGTATTTAATTCTTTAATTTCGTTGTGCGACACATTTAATATATTTAAAAATTTAGCATTTTTAAAATCAACTTCTGTTATGTTCTTAATTCGTTGATTTGGTATATTTAGAGTTTTCAATTCAGGAAATGTATAGAATATATACTTTGGAATGATTGGTAATGAACTTCTCACAATTGTTAAATTAACCGCATCCATCAATTTTATTTTATTTTGGTTAATGTCAACGTTTATCCACTTCATTCCGTATTCATTTTCGTCCAGATATTCCGCAGAATGATCGTTACGCTCGTTATATGGTAACGATAAGTCAGGTGCAGAAAATAGGGTCGACTTAGTGCCATCAAGATATCCACCAATAAATTGTATATCAATGTTGCCACTTTCGTGTTCAGTATGAACTATGCCAAGTGTAGGCACAATAATCAACAGCAATGTAACAAATCTAATATCATTAAAAACAATTATAGACATATTTTTTAATTATTAAACAATTTGAAGTAAAAAAATAATAATAGTGAAAAACTTACCGCATTATATTAAGTATATGTGTCCGACAATCATGAAAATATTTCACTGCTAAGACGACCACTGAATAATTTGAACCATTTTGACGTAAAAGATTTTTCAATCATTAAATTTTGAATTATCGCGCTTCTATCACTTCTATTTGTTGAACTTTGACTTTTTAAATTGTAAATAATACCCGAGATTATCAGCAATTATCATTATCAATTTTTGTTTGTTTATTAGATTTACAGAGTCGTTTTTCATGGAAATAGTATATCTTTTTTAAAAGTTTTTTCGCCGTTCATTTGTGTGATTAGTAAATTTTATATGGACTTTCTTAGGCCTTACATTTCAAAAATGGAATTAGTAATGAAGACATTCGGGAAGCTTTGAAAATAGATTCTATTCTATTGAGGACAGGTGCGGACTGGCCCAGGGGGATAGGGGGACAACGGACAACTCCCTCGAGGCCCCACGTATATTCAAACTTTTTTTTATTTTTTTACAATATTTCAATTTGTCCACTTATCCGAGGCCTCACGCATATTCATAATTTTTATAAATCCACCGTTAGGCGGAGAATCCAAATGTCTTCAAAATTCCCCCTACCCTGATATTTGACAAGAATTTTTTTTTGGAATCGATTTTCTGGTGGAACCTTTGTTTTTTTTAGTTTTCAACTTTGATTTGGAAGAAATAGTGTCTCTTTTTTCACTTTTCTAATACGATTTGCACGATTTGCCATACAGCGCGGTATTTGAAGACCGAAGACCGTTTTTTTGAGTTTGAGGCAGAGTTTTGCAAGGTGTTAGAAGATTGAAGACCTTTTTTTTTAGGTTTCTAATACGATTTGCATACAAGCGCGGCAGGGAATAAAATAACGTGCAGTTGGGCTCAAAATCTGTAGCCAGCCTGAAAAAAAATATGCAGTCAGGAATCTCAGTTTCAGTAGTTAAGATTTTTACACTTACCTATCAGGCATAATTTAACTTCAGGTTATTGGAGCTGAGCTTTGATTTAGAGAAATTTAGAGAAGAAAATAGTATCTTTTTTACGTTTTCAAAATACGATTTGCATACAGCGCGGTTTTTTTCGCGGTATTTGAAAAACCTGAAGACCTTTTTTTGTTTTCAGCTCTTAACTTACTCACTTACTCACTCAACTTTTTTGCTTATTTTATCCGCTGCAGCGCGGTATCCGAAGACCGAAGACCGTTTTTTTTTTGAGGCCCCACTGACTAAATTCCCCGAAGCCCTTAGGGTCCCAGTCTGCCACTGATTGAGGAAGGCAGCTAAGGTGGTTTGGGCATGTTCATTGTTCATAGAAAGTATAGTATCTAGAAACCATAGTATGGCGGACTTGATGCTTTACCGTTATTTTATTTTCGGTGAGTGGTGACATTTCAACAAATTATAAAATAGTAAACAAACACAAAAACTATTATTTTCATACTTTTAGATTGTTTTTAATGATATTTTAAAACTAATAATGATTTTTATTAATATTCTCAATATAATTAACTAGCTTAGAATCGGAAAACCTTAAATATCTCAATGAAAACAATAAAATAATATCATAAAAATGTTCACAGATTTTTTTTTATTTTTGTGTAATTGGTAACAGTATCCTATTTTTGTTTTGTTTTTCGTGCTTGTTATGCTGGTAAAAATTCTGTCCGCCATACTATGGTTTCTAGATACTATAATAGAAAGATAGCGAAAATAGTTTTGAAAGTGTTAGAAGTAGAGGAAGACCTAAAAGACGATTTATAGATTCGTTTAAAGAGGATTTAATTGATAAGAGTTCTACAGTTAACTATAGAGATAGGCAGGAATGGAAGAGGGTGATAAAAGAATGTTACGCTGAAAGGCATTAAAAGGTCATCGAAGTATGATGATAATAATAATGAATACATTTTAAATTTAGTTTTTGGCGACCACATTTAATTTTAAATCCGTTTTATTCATTATTATATAAAATATTCGAGCTGTGCTGGCTGCGGCCCTATAAATTTAATACACTTCGAAGCTATTTTTGAATATTGTTTTGATAAAAATTTAATACACGAAATGTAAATTATATTTTTAACCGATGAATGAAATAATACAAATGCCATAAATAAAAAAAAGAAAAGTATTCTATCACTCAATGCTATAAACAAACAGAAAAATATATAAATATAAAATATATATACTTAATCTGTTTACAAACAATTATAATGTATTTACAAATTTAAATGTTTCTATTTTTAATAATTATTCAAAAGAGGCAATGTATTTTTATACGTCGGAATAGCTATGCGAGTATATATAGGGTTCAATATATCATAAATTGTATAATGTATTGGTTTCATAAAATGAAATTATCGAAATTTATGAAATGAATTGAATGTATAAAAAAATTCGGCGTCTTTTGTTATATAGATCAATCCTGAGATCCAGAAAAAAGTGGTCGAAAAAACAAAAATAAATAAAAAATTGACGAAACTAATACAAAATTGAAATTTTGAAACTTTTATGAAACGTTGTATAAATTTTTAAAAATTTCACAACCCTAGCTATGGACTTCAAAATGTATTTTCAATGGATTGTCATATTACGAAGTCAATAAAATATACAGTCCTACATTATCTTTGTTAATAACCAACGCACATTAATAATGTTTATTAAAAACTTTGGATTTGTCATTTTTCCGAGTGTTCTATCATAGATTAATAACAAGAAAATAGGAAAAATATGACATTTCAGTACAAAATAAAGCATTTAGTCTAGGAAAAAAAAGTAAGAATATTTATTAGACAATATGAACAAGCATTTTTCCAAAATCATCTTGAAAATTATTTTAAATAATGTATAATTTCAGAAAATGTTCAAATGTGAAATCCGAAGTAAGTCAGTTTTCTTGTATAAGTCTTTTATAAGTTTTTTTCTTTTTCTATTTTATATTATCATTCAAAAATTAACAAAAACCATAAGATTGCAACTTAAATATTTTGCAGCTAAAAGGAAAAGAGTTAAAACATATTTATAACAGTGGTGGCTAAACAGTTCAAGATTTCAGAATATGTACTTAGTTATTGACGTTGTAAATCACTTCATGGAATAACTAGTGCCGCATTTGGAGCTTGGTTCGTAGTCTGAGGACCATGAGACCCTCGCTAAAATATAATTTTTGTAATTTTTTTTTTTTTGTTGGAATTGTATGTTTTTCAAATTTTCTAAATACGATTTGCAGGACAGCGCGATTATGTATGATAAAATAGTATAGTTTTTAACTTTTTAAATCGTAAGACCTTTCATTTTTTGTTCGCAGAAGGATTGTATTGATGAAAGATATTATTTAATTATTATGTATTATTATTTAAAACCAAGAGACCCTTATACAAATAATCCGGAACTTGGAATAACCATAAATATTCTTCATTAGATGGTAATTAGATGGTATAAGTACTTATTTAACCAAAAAATATATGAAATATATTCTCTCATTTAACAATTATTTAATGTTTATATAAAGATTTAAATTTAAAAAAAGAATGCACACAAGTTAATTAAATTATTTATTATTGATATATAACATTTGTATATGTAAATATAGAAAAAGTGTAAACAGTTTTCAGATAATAATGTAGCAAGAAAAAGTAATAACTTTGCTATTCAATAATTATTTGCCTACCGATAATGCAAGTTAAATACCGCATTTAAATTACGAGATTCACATTGTTTTTACTATAAAAATTGTGGTCGATTAGTCGAATACGTGATTGATAATAGACCGATTAGATAATTAAAATATCGGCCACAAATTGTATACATATTTGTAAAGTAAATACAGCACATAGTACTAATTAAACAATTTTGGTTCTTAGTTTAATTTTCAAAACCTGCAAAAAGATACTATTTTTCCCCAAAATCGACAGAGGGTAAGATTTTTTTCAAATCTCAGGGGGGGTAATACTCCCCAGTTTTGCCAGTTTGGTTCAACAAATCATAAATTTGATTGAATTTTGAATTAAACGTTTCCACCAAACTTAATTTTAAATCATTAATTTTCGCATTAAGATTCTGATTAACAACACGTTCAATTTTTTCGTCTATTGGCTCTGTACTGGATGTCATTAATTCTGTATTTGCTACTGAATTGGAACATCCAACACCTTTAATATTACTTTCGTATTTATTACTTACATCCAATGAAGAGGTAATATTTTCATCAAAAACGGGGATAATACCATCAAAATGTAATAATAATATTGAATTTGTTAAATAATCACAATTCCAATTATTATCATTCAAGCCAATTCTCTTCAATTTGGGTGCCATACGTTTCATATTTGTATCAATGATTTTCAAACCATTTCCTTCGACATGCAATTCTTCCAAATTAGGTGAAACAAATTTTAATTGAAATTGTTCCAATTGATTGTACGAAATGTCAAGATAACTTAAGTTAAATGAGATTTGCAGAAATCGAAGTTCAATGTTATGCAATAAATTATGTCCCAAATTTATTCGTTCCAAATTGTCCATTCCACCAAATAAATTTGTTTGGATTGTTTCTAGGGAGTTGAATGACAAATCCAGTATTTTCAATTTATAAAATATTTGTAGATTTGCAATAGACGATAGCAAATTATGTGCCAAGTGTAATTCAGTTAGACTGAAGTCTGGTTCCTCTGTCTCATCTCTATTGTAAATCAATACTTCCGTTATATTGTTATTATTTGCTTTCATCACTTCAACGTTAAGTCCAATGTAACAATTCAATGCACTTGTGTTACTAATATCAACGTATTGAGAATCTATTTGATTTTCCAGAAATTCAATTGATGGATTATTTGATATATCAATATGTGATAGAGAACTTGTATGAGTAAGAAATGACTTTGAAACACTATTTAATTTATTATTATTCAAACGTAGTATTTGTAATTGTCTTGCACTGAGAAATTGTTGATCAATTTGTAGAATAAAATTGTTTTGTAATTCCAGTCGTTTTAAATTTGGTGTTATCCAAGATGATTTAATATCGGTCAACTGATTGCTATTTAAATATAGTTCAAGAACATCCATTCTATAGAACGTTGAATCTGAAATATCTCTAATTTGATTGAATGCTAAATTAATTATTTGTAATTTGGGAGCAAATGAAAACACTTGTGCATTTAATATTTCTATTTCATTGTGAGCCATATTTAAATACACTAAATTATCAGCACTTTGAAAATCATCGAATGACACGGATTTCACTTGCTGATTTACCATTTCGAAGCGTTTCAAATTGTAAAATGTATAGAATATATACTTTGGTATATTTGATGATGTGCTTCTCGTTATTGTTAAATTTTGCCGTTCCTCATAATAGCCCGGATTGATACGAGCATTTTGTATGTCTATGGTTAACCATGTATTCCTCAATATCATGATATTTTCTTCATTGTTTTCTAAATTTGGTTCTCTGAAAATTAGTATCCTTCTGGTTCCATCAAGATAACCACCAATAAATTCAATTTCGAAATCATCCTCTATGGATTGCGTTTGCGTATGAACTGAAACACCAGTAAAACCAATAGAAAAGTTTGAAAACTGTGAAAAAAAAAACATTAATATAATTTTTTTTCTCTTAAATACACAAGCATTGAAAACTCATATAAGTATAACGAGCTTACGTTATTTTTGAAAATTGAATAAACATTTTTGATAAATAATTAGAATGCTTTCTTTCTTGAGCTGAGTTGAACAATGAATGAAATAAATATTTGGATGAACAATCATTTTAAAATTTCAGTCAACATTTCTTATCATGTTTATAAGTATTTATATGATTGATAAACTATATTCAAAACAGCACAATATCAGTTTTATTTTTATAAATATCTCAAGGCCTTTCTTCGACAAATTTTACGTAAAAAAAATCACACAGCAAAAATCATAGCGCCGGAATTCAGGCCTAGGAGCATATTAAAAATGTTTTTTTTGTCGATTTTCTGGTATTTTTGAAATCAGAAACGATTCGCTAATGTTTCAAATAATCCCAGATGGAACAGTCAGAAAATAAAAATGTTAGGTTATACGTTAAATACGTTAAACTGCGTTTAACTTAAACGCCCGATGTTGACAGTTTAAAGTTAAACTCACTTTAAGTTAAACCTTGATTTAAAAAAATGGACTTTAAGCGTACAATATTTTTACTGAAAGTACATACTCTCAAAAATGTTAAAATGTAAAGGCCTCACCAGTATTTCACGGGTGCGACTTTCTATGGCCAATCCATCACTGTAAAAACTTATTATCTCTTCTTTAACTTCAATATATGGATTCAAACAAAAAAAAGTATGGTCTATATATACTTTTATAACTTGTTATCATCGGTGTCAATGAATTTTTTAATATCAATATGAACTTTAGAAACAATTTGCGTTACATTGTCAGTTTATTATTTCTGATGTCCGCACTTACACATTTTAATAACAAAAATATTAAAATTTGATCATTTAAAATATTGTATAATCAGACTCTTGCCGAATATCAATTAATATTTTTCAATCACAATAAAATAAGAACAAAAAAAAAAACAAATATTATTTAATCAATAAATCGTAGTTTATATTTAACAAAAAATGATGTCAATTAAAACACGTAGTTACTACATATCTTAAACTCTAAATATCTCTCTAAGTATTTATTAAGTTTATAAGTCATTACAAAATAAATTACATAAAAATGAATTTAAATGATTGAAAAATATTATATTTTAATATTTTTGTATAATTGTTAATATTGAACGGAATATAAGAGAATACACATAAAAAATAACTTTGAATTAAAATTTATTATAAAACGGTATAATTAAAATTATTAATATATTTGGTTTTAAACGACTATGGTATTTTTTAATGTTAACGCGTTCTTGACTCGTAATAGAATGAATAAATTCTCTTATTAAATAAAATGAAGAAACATTCAGAAATACCATTGCCGTGGTTACGAAAAAACAAACTCCATACTCTACAATTCTACATACATCTACAAGAAAATAAATAAGAAAACGGAACATAGTTGTTTGGATTCAAACATACTGCCCACAAATAAATATGCTAAATATTTTTCTTTAATTTAAAAAATCATGAAATAATTAACTTAATTAATTATTGTCGATAGGCAGAAGGCTCAATTTCACTATAGGTCTTTTAAATATTTGGTTGTTTTGCTTTAATGAAACAACCCGTGTGAGCCCATCATCTCCTGGATGTAATGTAGTTATACGACCCATGGACCATTTAGCAGGAGGTAAATTATCTTCTTTTATGAGTACTAAATCTCCTACTTTGACTTCAGAATGTTTTGTGTTCCATTTATTACGTTGCTGTAGTTGATTTAAATATTCTATATGCCAACGTTTCCAAAAATGTTGATATAGTTTTTGGATCAGCTGCCAACGTGATAATCGATTTTCATTGATGTTCAAAAGAGTAGGTTGTGGCGTAGTAATTGGTGCGCATCCAATCAAAAAATGTCCTGGCGTTAATGGTTGTTCATCATTTGGATCATCTGATAGCGGACAAATTGGCCGAGAGTTTAAGCAAGCTTCGATTTGAATTAATGTAGTAGCAACTTCTTCATATGTAAGTAAAGCATTACCTACTACTCTGCGAAGATGGTATTTTGTAGATTTTACAACGCTTTCTGCCATACCGTTGAAATGCGGCGCTGATGGAGGATTGAAGTGCCACGTCACACCATCGTTGCATAGAATTGGAGCAGCAGCTTTTGAAATTTGCAGATATTCTTTTAAAATCTTGTTCGCTCCTACAAAATTTGTACCGCAATCGCTATATATATCAGTGCAATGGCCACGACGGCCAATAAATCGTTGATAAGCAGCAATGAATGTTTCAGATGACAAATCGGTAACCGCTTCAAGATGAACTGCTTTAGTACATAAACAAACAAAAATACAAATGTAACCTTTCGAAGTTTGTCTTCGTCCTCGACCATTTGACATTTTTAAATGAATGGGCCCAGCATAATCAACACCACTATGATTAAATGGTTTTGCTGGAGTAATTCTTGAACGAGGCAAATCAGCCATAATTTGTTGTCTGGTGCTTGCTGAATTTCGAAAACACGACATGCATTTGTGAATATATT
>JAABKK020041996.1:0-13105 GCA_011634745.2 Catotricha subobsoleta | reverse complement strand
TAAAAGTCATTGACATTTATGACTTTTATGACACTGTCAAAGCAAATTTTAAATGTCATGACATTTTAGAACACTAGTATTGCTCATATTATAAAGTTTTATAGGATTTTTTTTTTAAATTTTTAATTGGATATTTGCGTCACCAATCAATCAAACCAAATTTTGTGGTTTACCATATATTTATTGAATTATTATTTTTTCAATAAAATCATGAAAATATTTGTAATTCTCAAAACTTTAACTTTATCTTTTGGTTTTAATGACAGTGTATAATATCTTGTGCCTTTACCTACTTGAGACAACATGAAACCTTGTACATTATTATATATTTCTGCTTAAAATGCATACATGTTAAAGATACAAGAAAACAAGATGATAAATAAAAGCGTGCCATTTATATGGAATGGTATGGTTTAAATTTACCGTGAGAATAAGTAAACTGCGCTAAATGCATTTTAAAAAAATACTTCGTATTTTATTAAATTCCAAACTTACGCATCGGAAGTAGCTATTGAACATTATTACTCATCGATTAGAAATGTTGTTTTATAAGAAAGCAATGGGAATGGTGCGATGGCAAATACCTGTTCTATTAAGTCATAAAATATCGACGAGATTATTAAGATTATTTCTTTGGAGAGAAATAAATATAAATTAAATAATGCGATGTGTGAGGTTTTGTATCGAGTATATTTAATAGCATACATATTATTTTGTCAGATGAATTAACTAAACACACTTTATGATCTGTATTATTTGGAAAAATGTTATATGTTGTCGCGTCTTTCTTTTACGTAAGACAAACAGTTAATTTATTATGTATCTGTGTATAATAAGATTTTATAAATTAATCTGTAACGAAACGAAAAGAAACGTATTAAACATACATGTTAATTAAATAGAATTCTTTCAGAATTATTAAATATCACTTTTTTATTAAAAATATTATGACAATTTGTCGTAAATGATATAAATAAAAGTCAAATTTGATGAAAAGCGGTTTTATTATTTACAAATTCGTATAAGAAAATAGCAAGTTTCACTCTATTTAAAGCTTGACTGTACAATTGATGCGATCATAGCGTGAAGAACAATTGACAAAAGTAATCTCCAATAAGCATTTCTCCAAAAGATAAATGAATTTGTTTATTTGGTGTCATAATATCTTTCAGGAGTTTGTCCACAGCATTCAATGCATGGGTTTGGTGCCATATTTGACACGTTCCAAAGCATTTCGAATAACCACAGCAGTCATTAAAATAAGCTGTAGCTCGGCAGAAAAAATGCAGTTGGACCGAACGAAAATGCAGTTAGAATTTTGCAAAATGCAGTTGGAAATTAAAATCAAAATCGCAATCGTCGATGGTTGTTTGGAAGAAATAGTATCTTTTTTTTACTTTCTTAAAAGTCAGCTAAGGGGTAAACCCTTTTTTTTTGAGGCGATTTTGCAATCGTCGATGGTTATTTTTTTGAAAAATAGTATCTTTTTTCACTTTCTCAAAAGGCAGCTGGGGGACAGCGCGGTGTTTTTCGCCATGTAGTAGTATCATTTTTCACTTTCTCAATATTTCAAAATGCAGTTCACCAAATTTCTTATTTTATTCTCTGAACCACAGCATCCTTTGGGTTTAAGGCCATTTTATAAATATTTGTTTATTGTAATTAGGCTTGCCAGCTTCCTTTATCGAAAAATCGGGATTGTCCCGCATTTTTACTCAAATATCAAAAATTGGGACAGTAATAATTTAATTAGAACGAATCAATTTGATTATAATGATAATAAGATGGTAAGTATGTTGAATATATATTTTGAACACAATATATGTTTAAACATATAGCACCTAATTACCTAAGTACTTATTTATATTCAATAGAACTATCTTGCATCTTCTAAAATAGCTATACTTTTGAGAACATATTCATAAAATTCTTGAAAACTTTCTTGAAAATTAATTTTTTTTTGAATTTCACTTTTAATATGGTGGAGAAGAAAACGGATTCTTTCATCCGTCCATGTTTTTTTCGCCTAACGAAAAAAGTCTTTCAGAGACAACACTGGAAGCTGATATTGAAGCAATAAAGTGAATTATGGTTTGAATTCGTCAAATTTCTGTTATTATTAAAAAGTATTGTCCATTTATCAATAACAGTTACTTATGCCGACTCATCTTCATCGCCATTCCGTGAGTTCAGTACTAAAATTGATTCTATGTAATAGAAGAAAATCGAAACTTATGAAAATAAAACAAAATACTTACTTCATTTTGTCTTCAATTCTAATCAAAAGCATAACAATTAAAAATGTATATATATATATATATACAATATACATATAATATAGTCAATACCTGAATATTGAAGCATCCCGCATTTGCCGCGTCCTGTGCATGATAAAATTATCAAAATTCGACGGAATTGGCTGTAATTCCAAAAGTGGCGACTGGAATCATAGTTTTATTTATTCCTCGAATAGTGAATATTAAAGTCTTATAAAGGTATATTTTGCCGCTTCGTCTAGGTCCATCTACTTCTTATCGCTTTTTACATCTTCTATAATGAATGACATCGAATACTTTTCTTTGCACAACGTTAGGAGCTTCAAAATACAAACAGGCTACTATGATTCTCGATTAAACAATAAACATATTGTTATTATTTTTACCTTAATTTGGTAGGCATTGTATAGCGATTGATTTCATGTAAAGTTATATTCTCTGTCAATCGCTCCAAATATTCTAAAATTACTAAGATATCTTCCCACTCATAATTTTTGTTTTAAAAACAATTTTTCTTCAAATATTGCTGCATGTTTGGCAAGACAATAACTTTGAAATTGTGATTTTTATATTTATTTCTCAAAACTGAAACCACGATTTTCATAAAATATTTTGTTTTCACACAAGTTTAATATTCATAGATTAAAATACTAATTTCCATTTTTCCATTTTCAGATACTATTATGATAAAAACATAATGACAAAAGTACATGGCAAACGTTACGCTTATAAATTTGATTTTCACGGATTAATGGCAGCATGTCAGCAACAAGCTCAAGGTGGTGATCCTACCGCTAGTATGATATCAGCAGCAAATTATAAATATCATCAACATCATCATAGTATTCCATGTGAAATTGCGCCACCATTAATGTATACAACAACACCAATACCATCATCATCTATAACCTCACCACCAACAACATCATCATCATTAGCACAAAGTTCAACAATTCTAAAACCATCGCCAGCAGCTCCTGCACCAGCAATATTTGCACCTCCATATTCACCTCCATATTGGCCATATTAGAATAATTATATAGCAAGCAATTGGTCGCATTTTCTTTTCTTTTTGGTTTGAGTAAGTTATTTTGCAAATGTCCAGCTGAGAGACAAATTTTATGCTTAATAATCCCATATAATATTTAACTAAAGACGCAAAATTCTATTATGTAATAATAATAATATTATATCGTTATTTAATTGAATTGGGACTAACTGCTTAGGCCGGACCATTTCTGACCCTTGCTTTTATCAAATTATTTATTATATTCATTATGGGTCAGTGTGAAACTACGTTTATAATAAATACATTTAGGTATTCGGTGTTGCTAAAGAGACTACAACATAAAATTATGACCGGACGAAATTTATTATAATACAAGGCGTTGCGGGAAGTAAAATTTTATTGTGCTATTAAATTGCTTAAAGAAAAAGAAATTAATACTGTATGCGAAGCAGTAAAGGAGAATTGGAATATTAATTTTTTTTTTGCATTTATTTAATCTATGTTAAATGCCTACATGAGAATGAATCATCTCTGGACAATAATTTACAATTGATTTTTTTGTGTAAATTGAGAAATTATGTGCATGTTGGTACATAAATAATTGTAATATTCTATAGACTATTGAATTCCTAATAAAAACTTAAGACAATTACTATTGTATCTTACTGTCAAATTCAGTTATGTGTACAACTTTAATCCACACAGTATATAACTTCCTTGCATTATTAAGTGGATGCTATTCGAATATCATATGTAGTGTAATTATTTGAAAGCTTGTCAAAATATGTGACGTAATATGTTATTGGAATTTTTTTTTATTGGATTTTGAATTTGGTCAAATTAACACTTTTATTCAGATCAAATAAACACGGCGATGTAATGTGAGGACCATTTTGCCAGCTTAAATAGCGATCTATTATAAATGTTCAATTCGGAATGCGAATTTTACATCACATCATTTAATTTTCAAGCCGAGGCAAGTCGTCACCCACATATCTCGTGTAACCCGATAAGCTTTTTAAAACTTCACCTCTGTTAAACTTGACTAAACCTCGAGTTTTATAATTCGGGTTTCATGAAACTCTGCTATAGAGTTGAATGGAGTCGCTTATTTTCAATTCAGGCTCTTAAATAATTATGTTACATAATAATTGAGTTTTTTTTTAAACTTATATTTTAGCAAATTCGATTACCTGATTTTCATAATTTTAATTTAAAAATGCTTTATTCCTAGGATCACTAATTAAACTGATGAAAAAAATGTGTGCCAAAAAATTAATTCATTTTAACTCTACATAATTTTTTAATAAAATAACAAAATATGTCAATAAATTTTATACATTGTGACCGAATTTGAAGGTGCGGTTTCGAAAATTTCAAAAATACAATAGTCGGGATTTAATGTTTATAATTCAATAATAAATAAATAATATAAATTATCCTAATTTTTACATGTTCATCATTGTTACAAAGATCATAAAAACTTATTAACATAGGCTGAGATGGATATTTTTGCGATGCTTTTACTCTTACATCCCATCTCCATTACTCGAGTAAAGCTACCTCTGGTAAACAAGTTATACATGAAAATCCAACTGCTGATAAAAAAATTAAGTTGAAATTTCATGTATAACCTGTTTACCACAGGTAGCTTTACTCGTGTAATGGAGATGAGATGTTAGTCGATGCCTTGAGAATGGTAAGACGAAATGTTATTGTGTCATTTAGAAAAGGCATAGGTCCAAAATACTTAACGCCTGAAGGTTCAGTAAGTTGTTTCCAACGCTCATAACTGAATATTGCGACAGCGTAAAAGAAACACAACTTCCACAACTTCTCTCCATTTTTTTTTTTGCACTGACGCAATTTTTACCTATAAAAGCGTTGGAACTAGCTTGCTGGAACCTTCAGTGCTAAGCATTTTGAAACTGCACCCTTTTCAAATCACACAATAACCTTGCTGTAGTAAAACAAAAGTATATTTTATAAAAGAAACATTGGAACACATATACCTTATAAAGTATGCTCATATTAAAAAATATACCACCTATGGTATATTTTATATACCTTGCAAACTGAATTACACCAAATATACCACATAACGTGTATTAGAAGTATACTTTGGAAAGTTTATACTATACAAATGTTCTAATTTTTACTTTAGAAAGTATACTTTTGTATACCTTGGATAATATACCGTATATCCAGTAGGGAGGGTAGCTCTTACCAATCTTAAGTTATTGATTAAAAATGAAAGTAGCGCAAAAATATCCATACCGTAGTCTTGCTTATCAACATGGCTAACAGAAAAGAAAAAAACTTTGGATATTTCCTTTAAGGTTATTTAGTTCCTTATATGTATAAATTTAATTTAATTTAAATTAGTTTTGACGTATGGTTTTGAATAATTTCAGACTGTTAAAATTACCCACTAAACTTTTGTATGTGTAAACTTGAAATAGATTTAGAAAATAACACAAATAATCGACATCATTGCAAGTAGCTAATGGGGAAGTTTCGTTTTTTTTCTCTTAGTTTTAAATTATTCTATAAGATTAAGAACTAAAATTAAAAATATTTAGAGGTAAATTAAAGAAAAATGGCGGTACAATTAATGTTTTTAATTAACTCATAGAATAATTTTAAAATATTTAAAAAAAAAAGAAGCTTCATCATTAGCTAAATGCAAGAGAATACAACAAATTGTATATCTTAATTAAAATTATCTCATTAACAGTTAAGTAAGAAAAGCAAACAATACAATTCAAAGACAAAACGGTATATGCGAAAGCCAACAATTTAAATAACAAACTGTTTTTTTTTTCAGCCAAGCTGTAATTTATTTGAAGTTCCTGTTTTTTTTCCATAATTATTATATCCATGTTCCATTTGTTGTATTGTAAAATAGATTACAAATTATAAGTAAATATTTTGTATGTAAATATAATTAAATTATAAGTCGAGTTGAATAAAATATTATTATAATTAAATCATCGAATGTTAGAAATTAATAATTGTTAAATTAATACAAATACAAATAAATGACGAACGCATTATATAGTTTATATGTGTTCAAACAGTATTACGTTAATTTATATGGATCTAAAATGCTAAATGATAATAGGGCAACGCTCGACATAAGCAACATTCACCTTAGGTAACTCTCTGTAATTAAGTAACTTGTTGCCCATTTCAAGATTAAATAAGATAATAAAAAAAATATATTTATGTTTTTAGCTCCTCGATTTATGTAAATTCTCGAGGTTAGCAACAGGCCTCGCTGAACAAGGGTTCTTTTTTAATCAAGTGTTGCCTGTATTTTATTTATGTTCACCTTATTTATTGTCTTTCAGTTAACACTACTTATTTTATTCTTTAAATTTTAATGTTCTAAAAATTTTAAATAAAATAATTGACAGATTGCCCTAATTTAAATTTGATAACCTTCCAAGGTATAGAGTTGATAAATACCTCTGAGATTTGAAGATAATGTTCAAAGTGTTAAGTAGATGACGCTATTTTTGGATCAGAATCAAAATTAGTCTCACAGGACAAAAAATGTTTTACATGACCGCTGGGCAGCGCCGTAACCAGGGGGCTGCTATGGACGGCTAAACCGCCCCTAGTGAAATCTCAGCATCCTCAGCCGCCCCAAAAAATAAAGAAAAGAAGGTTGCCTACAAAAGTCAGTTTACGATTCGCGGTGTTTTGGAATTTGGAAATAGTATCTTTTTTCACTTTTCCAAAATACGATTTGCATACAGCGCGGTTTTTTCCGCGGTATTTGACTTGAAGATCGTTTTTTTTTTTTTTTGCTTGCAACTTTATTTTGAGGCTATTTCGCAATCGTCGATAAAAAAAATATGTGCGTACAGCAGCCCCTAAAAAAATTCCTGGTTACGGCGCTGCCGCTGGGTGTCAGGCATACTTAACAACTCTATACAAAATTATACTTTTATTTATAATTATGTAATAGAAATATTATTAAAGCGGGTGGTACAATAACTTATTTTAGTCTTCGAGCACTAATCAAATATAGAAAAAAAAATCATTTGATTTAAATCGTATATCGCGCCACAAGAAAATGACTTTTATTTCAAAATCCAAAAACAGAAAACTCTTATTAAAAATTCTAAAAACAAAGTGCTCTTATCCAAATTTCATTATTAAAAATCGCTCTTATCAAAACTATCCACAAAAAAAAAAACTTTTCCCAAAATTTTTAAAAGTTTTAATAAGAGTTTTTTTTCTCGTAGTAATAAGAGATATTTTTTAAAATAATATTAATAAGACCGATTTTCAAATATGAAAATTTGATAAAAGTGCGATTTTCAAAAAAAAAAAAAATAATAAGAGACCTGTTTTTGGATTTTGAAACAAGAGTCATTTTCTCGTGGAGCCAACGTTATACTATATAATATTGATAATTGATTAATATAATATACACAAAATGTTCAGTTCATCAGTTTTTAAAGACAATATAAAATTGAAGAAATGGCAAAAATTAAACAATACAAAATAAAAGCAATTCGATCAATAGCGGTTGCTAAAAGTATCCAATCTTGTTGAATGGGACCTCTAACATCAGATGTCACATGCTCATCAAATGGTTGATCTAGCAAATCTTCTGCACTTTGTTGATTGGAAGGCTATTTAGAAAATATTGGGTAAGTAAAGAATGAAAAACATTCTGAGATGAAATCAATATGAGAATTTGATAATTTACCTGACAATGTTTTAGGAGTAGAATTTGTCCTAAAAAGCCATTCAAATTTTTTTTAATGTTCCAGGGAACTGCGCGATCATGCTTAGTTCTTGTTATGTTGATTACAACCACAGAAATTAACATCGAAAAACTAACAAGACATAGAGTGTTGCTGTAAAATAAGACTGGTTTTATCATTAATATATTTACCTTCTTCATATTTTAATTGTTCATATAACATATACTAATACAATGATTAACTCACCTATTAATGGCGTATGCATAGCCATTACATCTAATTTTTGAGCAAAATATAATAAAAACAAAGCAATGATTAATGCATTAAATCCATTTAAAATAATTTTCTCTCCATATTGAGCTGGTAACCAAAAACTTCCCAATGTCATAAACATAACAACTATTGCTGGTACAATAACAACAGCTTTATAAATGGGTGATCGTCGCTGTATCATTAGATCATACCGAATATGTATATATGGTTCTTCACAGCACGGATGAATTGTTACATTTTGATAATTTGATAATTTTATGATATTCCATTCATTACTTGGAACTAACAAGTCTTCACTTATTATATCGTCTTCAATATGCTCTAAATCGACTTCAATACCTGTGTATATCCATGCTCTAAATTCTAAATGACATAATTGACTATCAAATGGCCAGTAGCGTAAATCAATTGTACAGAAAGTTTGAAAGTTAGATGGTGGTACCCAAAGGACGTCACCAGTATTTCGTACCAAAACAAGTGTGTTTCCATAATGATCGAAGTCACTTCCTGTTGCGCTATTATAAAGTAAGATGTCCGGTTGCCAAATTTCAAGATGAGCTAAATGTATCATTGTTATACCACCATAAGATGACGTATTCCATTTTAATTTTTCATCAATCCAACTCTTGATTTTAAAGGAAAATAAAAATTAATGACACAATATTTTTCATTTATTTAAGTAACAATTTACCAACCATTGAGGTCCAAGAGTGAACATTAAGAATAGATTTAGCTTCATCCAAATCTAAATGACGTACTATGAGCTTAAATGTAACAGCTGTTTTATTATAATGTTGAGATGGTCTAGAATATTTATTATAGTTCGCTAATAAATCTTGTCTTAATATATCGTCCCATGTTGCATTCCATATTGGATTTGAGACAGTATCTGTTAAATATTAAATATATATTTGTCAAATATTTTTATATTGTTAAAACATTTAATCTAGGAATGCTTTTTCAATCATAACCGAAAAAAACAAGCTGATAAACAAAACGGGAAAAAAAATGTAGGCAAATTTTCCACAATTTTGTTATGTAATTTATGAAATGTAATTTCAAAAAATGTATAAAATGAGAATTTCGACGTGTTTTAGGAAAACAGTTTTTACCATTAATTTTTATTTAAAAAAAACCTATTCCAAAAATGCTGCTCCACGGTGAAATTTTTAAATTAAGTTATTTATTTATTTTTTTTTATACAAGAGTCAATTAATATTCAGTTTTGAACCGATTCTGAATGAAATATTATAAATAAATAATGAAGACATATAAGATAAATAAATGAGAAAAATTACACTTTCTATCATATAACACAACCTATGCCATAAACATATAATAAAATTTTGAATGCTTTTCCAGTAGGGGTATTATTAAAATGAGCGCATTCAATGTTGATTATTGCATTGTTAGAAGATACAAAATATATTATATATATATATATATATAAACTAGATATATGTTATTCAATTTGTAAGTATTTGATGGAATGCACACACTTGCTGATTGCACTGAGTGTGCATTAACAGGTCAATTATTATTAATATAAACCGTTTAGTTCGGATGTGACAACTTTTCTGGTCGTAAAGATCAAGTAAGTAGGATACAAAGCAAATTAAGTTATAATAAGTATAAAACGTTTAAGATTGTATACACCGCAGTGAGTGCACTAATAAATTTTATATTAATTACAAATAAACACAAGGAGTTTGGAATTTATGAGTGAGACTGTAGCATAAATTTACCTACAGATTCGCTACAATATTATTGTAATAATGTGATTGTTATATTTGGGTATAAGTATTAAATAATTGAATGATTAAAATGAATAAATAATATGTTCGAATATTGCAGAAAACTGAGGAAAAGTATTAAGAGAATTTCAAATCAATTTTGAATCTTTTATATGTAATTAAGTATCGTTTCCTTGTTTAACAACCATATTCAATACGAGACATACAAAAATAATAAGATAATTAAAAAAAAATCGACACTTACTTGGTGGAACTGTAGACTGTCCATAGCTCCATCCTACCACACATATCATCAGCCACACATACAACATAATACAATTTTTTTTATATCTAATTTGTCTTAAAAGTTTCACTTTTCAACAATTAACTTAATAATGTAACACAGTGTACTTGATTTAACAAAAAAAAAAAATGTGGTTCGCTTTTAATTGAAGATCAAGTGTTATTTGACTACAGTTATTTCCCTTCTGTAATATAATTACACATTTCTATGTTGTCATTTTCATAATGTTTTTTATGATGGTATTAATTATTCGATCGATTTAAAATTTATCCAAAATGTTGTTAGCTAAACCCACTTGAAATGTTGTTTATTTTCTCAATTTCTTTAAATCCAAACTGTGCCCGTGCGTTCACTGATCGCATAAATTCAACTGCAGTCCATCTAGAAAATATTTTGCTTTGTTTATTTATTATGCTAAATGCTCTTGATTATTGATGTAAATGTACAAAGAGAGTAAGTAGGTTAGGATGGTCCAAAAATTATATGAAAATTCTACTTTTTAATATTATGAAACAAATTGAAAAGATTATTTTAGAGAATGAAAAAAAGTAAGTAAAATTATAAAATTTAATTTTTATTATTATTATTATTGGTTATCATGCCTCAACACTGAGAGGAAAATGCATGTCGAATCAATGAATTATATTTTTTATTCATAAAGCCGAATTTTCATTCGCTTTATTCTCAGGATTCCTTGATAGATTTTCTTTTGCCACCTACATTTCTTCATTAAATGCTTTATCTTAATTATCTATATTAATTTTTTATTATTATTGCAAAACGCAAATTGCAAAAAGGGTCTAATAGTTAAAATGAAAGCATGACCCGAATATCCTACAATCCTATACTGCAAATTTGATGCCTTGACACCTTTTTTTTTTGGTAAATAAAACTCTTTTTTCATTTTTTTCATTTTTTTTATTTAGTTTTTATTAGTTTTTTGATTACTGAATTTTGTTTGCCCTTTTAATAATCTTGCGTCGAGTTTGGTGTATTGTAAGTACACTTTGGGACAAATTATATGGATAATGATAAGAAATAATGGAACTTTTATTTTTTACATGCACATTATTATTATGAAAGTAGCAGAGGAAGAAGATATTAGGAAAAATATAACAAATAATAAAGTCACAATTCTAGTTCTATTAGATATTAAATCAGCTTATACTTCTGTTTCTCATATAACTTCAAAATTCAGTTTTAAAACGCTCGACAGTTTCTAAATTTCTAACACATAACTTCTAGAAATGAAACGGACATAACTTTTTGAAGTTATGTCGCAAAAAACTAAATAGCTTCAAGAAGTTGTGTCCGTTTAATTTCTAGAAGTTATGTCGTTGGTTTAATTATCAGATATTTATTTGCGAAATAACTTCAAAAATTTACGACATAACTCCTAGACATTGAATGAACATAACTTCTTAAAATAATGCGGCGCCGGAGTGGGATAAATGGGAATAACTCCTTGAACTTATAGTCACAAAATGCGTCATTATTTTAAAAAGTTATGTCCATTCAATGTCTAGAAATTATTTCGCTTTATAAATTATTATAAAAAAAAACGAAAGAACTTCACAAAATTACGACATAACTTCTATAGAAACTAAACAGACATAATTTCTTGAAGTAATGTCGTTTTTCGCAATATAATTTCAAGAAGTTATGTCCATTTAATTTTTAGAAGTCATGTAGCCATAGCATGTACACATTGGGAATATTGTTCCGGATGTCGACTCCCGAAAAAGTTATTGAAAATTCATCTCTTGTTCTATTAATTCTAACTTTCGCCAATTAATTTTCACTTCTGGTTATTTTCGATAATTACCGGAACAAATAGATCGTTAAGATAAATAGCGGTTTCTCAATTCTGAGATATTTGAAAATGAATGTTGCATCGCGTAGCATTCGCCTATTAATTAACGTAAGTAAGCTTAGTCCGTTTCTATGTTTCGTTATATGTTCAAATTGTTCACACCTATCTAAATTTAGCACAAAGCGAATTAACGAGTTCTGTGGTACCTGCAACAGTGAAGACGAAGAAATTACAGCAAATGTATTATACATATGATCAGAAAATCGATATTATTAAACTTGGTAACTTAGCAGAAGATAATTTTAATTATTTGGAAAGCAATTTGGATACAATATAGATAATCAAATTTATGGGGCAAGTTTTTTTTTATTTGTATGTTTAGTAGAGAAGCTGCATGTAGTCAAAAAATTGAAATATTATTTTCATTGTTATTTTTTTATTATTTTTTTGCTTGAATAGACTTTGGCCAAACTATGTTTCCGCCAGACGTCGCGTCGTATAATTCAAGTATTAAAATGCATTTTAACACGGTGATGATAAGTAGGGGTAAACCTTTCTGCCGTACTTTTATTTTCGTATTTTCGTAGATTTTGAAAAGTTAACTTTATCTGTCAAAAAGGTACGAATGTACGAATGTACGAATTTTTTTGAAATGGACCAATAAAAATGCTGTATTTTGCGTACTTTTTTTTAGTGAAAGTATGAAGCTGGAGGGCTTCTTTTTGTTGGCTTCGTACATTCGTACATTCGTACTTTTTGTTTTTATTCATCATTTATGTTATAAACGGTTAATTACTTTTAATTTATTACCTAAGTTATATTAAATATTTAAAATAATATAAAATATTGTTATTATTTAAGGCTTGGTTTATAGATTATTGACTATAGACTTATTTGCAGAGTTGGCGTTTTTTTGTTTTTTGATGCAAAAAAACCAAAAACATGTTTTTTAGCAAAAAAAACGTGTTTTTTT
>JAABKK020041985.1:0-13108 GCA_011634745.2 Catotricha subobsoleta | reverse complement strand
TTTTATGGTATGAAAGTTTCCATACCATATTACGGTATAATTATGGTATAAAAACGAATTTATACCTTCTCATACCTATATATGGTATTTAATATCTATTTATGGTATTAAATATTATACCTTGTTTAGATCATGGTATGAATTTCATACCATTACAAGGAATAGCAAAATTATTTTCACTAGGGTTCGTTGTAATCATATAACATTAATGGGGTGGTCTAATAAATTTATTTGTTTGGTAGCTTATGCAGGCCACACCATTGTTCATATTTTCGATTTCACCAAAAAATATCATTAGATCGTTAAATTATCGGGTACGATTACAAGAATAGTTATAATACTGTGTGACAAAAATCTGTACTATTTTTTTCCAATTATATTGTACTAAATCCTTAATCTTTAACTATGACATTCAGACGATCACTCTTGCGTGACAGCGGCAGCGGTAGCCGTAGCACTCATTTAAATTTAAAATACATTTAAATAAAAATAGTAAATTGCTTTCAATTTATTTATATTGAAAAAAATTGTCAACGTTTCCAACCCTAAAGTTAACGAATTGAAAATACGGAAGAGATATTTTTTTAAATATTTTTTTGAACGCATGCACGGAAAAATGAAAAGACATGAAATATGCATTACCTGTTATTTTATATATTGCGTAAGTGTAGTGTGCACAAGCACAAGTAAATTGCCAAAGTAAACGATTAACTTACCATCGGTAATACTGTTGTAATCGAAAAAAATATGTAACATTACCGAAACCATTTGTGTCTAAATCTAAATCAACTAATGATACTATTTATCCACAAGCATCTAATAGTGTTCTTTAAAAAGCCATTCATGATTCACATTCACCAGCCCAACCACATGCTCACTTTGCATATTTCAATGTATTTCATCTTTTCGTATTTTTGATGCAAATTAGTTTTAAAATAATGGTTAAAAAATCCATACAATTTATCATTGCCAACCAATAATATGAAATAAAATATTCAATATCCAATTATTATTTTAAATTAAATTTTACTTTTACATATATTTCATCGATTTCGTAAGCAGGTAAGTACAATGTACATACATACCATTTTGAACATCTATTTTCTACATAAATGCATGTCGATACATAATTTAATACTTATAGAATACAGATATATATAAATATATATATTATTATCTTTCCTTTAAATTGATATTTTCATTCATTTCCTCTTTCTCGTTTATATTATCATTCTTTTTAACATATTTTACAATAATAATAATTTTTTGTTGTTTCTTTATCTCTGAAATATAAGTTCTTCCTTTCTATTATAATAATATTAGATTTCATTCTATATCTCATGTGTGTATATAAGTATGTATATAGGTAAGTTGTAATATGTCTTTTATGAAAGTAATAATGAAGGATGTTTCTTCTTATTGCACAAAATATTATGCACTATTATAATATGACGAAAGATAACGTACCAACATTAATCATAATTATCTATTCTTGTATATTTGAATGATACAAGTTGTATGAATATAATTTTGAAGAATTTCAAAATGCAAACTTATAAGGAGAACATTAAAATTTTCCTTTTTTGCGTATATGGTATTTGATTTACATTCGACAATGAAACAAAAATGATAGTAATTCATAGAAATAGGAATACCTCTATAACTATTTACTGTATATTATATTATTTTCTTTATTTTTTAAATCGACTGTGATATTGCCCAATGAATAGATAGATAGTGTGTCATTATTACATCGAAAGGTTAACCTTTTCTATATACATTTTTTTTTCTTTTAAAATAAAAACCCAAATCATTTGGCAAATTAGTTTTTAAGTAGGTCCAAAATCATACAGTTAAATAAAGAAGAAATATCGGCTGAATTATAAAAATTGGCTTTTCAAATATTTATTCATGTTATATTAAAGTTTCTTCTAAGGCACTCAATAATATATATATTGAAATGTTGTTTTCTATCATTCGGATTATAATATTATTTGTGGTGAAAATATATATAATTAAGCACAATAGTTTATTTGCGCTTGAAGGAATAAAATCATACCATTGAAGATATAATTTATGATTAAAATTTGCCTTAGGTGATAGAAATATCATCTATATTTACTACAAAATACATTTATCATCATATCAAATATCAATGCTGAGAATATAATAAAATATATGTACATGTGCGTATATAGAAATGATTGTGAATGTAAATTATTTTTTGGTACAGAAGTATTACGATAATAAATTTAGGGTTCACCAATACGAAATCTCTTAATATATCCAATATTATTTGTATTTGCGGACATCAGTTCACATCACACCAAGTGAATTTGTTTAATTTTTTTTTTTGCCTAAACTCTTATTTTCGGTCCGAAAATAAACAGAAATGCACTGAATAAGAGTGATTTCATGGTGATGTATTGGTTATATAATGATAATTTTTGCATCTAATGTTCTACGAAAATAAAGTGTTAATCCAGTGATTTTATGCCGCATTCAAACATCATCCAGATATCACCCAATTTAAGTGGTTTTCTAATTCGTAATATATGTCACATTGATATTCTGGTAAATATAGAAATATCCCAGTCAGTAACTTTACCAGCATTTTCATTATTAAAATGACATCTCTTAGTTACTACCTATATATAGTAAAGAAAACGACTAAAATGTGAAACTGAATATTGATATAAGGTTTGCCTGTGGTGTTCTATTCAATAAATTTCCAATTAAAGTCATTGCATTTACAGTTTATTTATTTATATTCATATCAATCTATAGATTAAAAAAAAAAAATAGCTGAGTGCTTCTAATCTAATGGTATAATAGTGTATATAAGTTCAGATCAATAGGTAATACGTTATACATTCTCATCCATAACCGCATACAATATTATGACACTTTTACTTTACGACTTTACCTTCTAAATCCTTGGTTTTATATACCACATAACTCAATTCACTCCTATATATATCATTAAAATTTTCAAAGCTTTCCAGCTAAACTGATGTTATAAAATTTGATTTATAATTTTCTATAATAGGTCTATGATGGAAATTAGTATCCAATGTACGTAACGTTATTATTGATTTACATATTTTCTATATACACATATATTTATTTATATTGCGGTGCTTTATATAATCTGTAGAGTACTGTGCAAATGTACTTACACTGCAAATATTATGAGGTTAGTATAATTAGTGTTTGGTTTTGTTGTTTGCACTAATTTCTTTTAGTTCTCGCATAATTTATTTTTACCAAATCGATAGTGTACCTACACAAATTGATAGATGGCAGTTATTTCCGGGGGAAAAAAAGTAAATAATTTATAGAGATAGATGAACTATGAATTGCGATAAATGGATTATTTAAATAATTATATAAATAGAAGTTAGATGAAAATGGTTTGTTTGCAGTAGACAATTTTTAATATATCCTAGTATGGCATTAAAACTAAAGAAACTTGCATTCAACAGTAGATGATAGTGTATCAATATTAACTTATTTTTTTTTTTAAATATAAGTCACAGATATTTTTTATATATAATTTAATATATTATATATAGCGATAGCTATAATTATCAATGAATTTAATGTATATTCATAGTTTGAGCATTGACTTTGCATTTCATGTGTGATTATATTCAAATATTATTCAACATTTTAACGCTGTATTTTTTACAGTTCTATATTGATATTCGAATTTAATTTATTCGAGTCTATAGATTTAGGTAATAAGTACCTATATACAGAAATCAAGTAGCAGAAAACACCAGACGTGTTATTCGTAATCACTAATTATCGTACATACAATAGAGCGTTTCAGTAAAATGTAAATAGCATAAATTGGTAAAATTGGTTAGTTATACTTAAATATGAGTGACATGAATTAATTTAGGAGACAACATAAATTATTATGTATGGTATTTACGATAAAGTGTACACTGTACATTTGATACAAAGTCTGCTTGTGCACCTTATTTATTTAATGAATCTTTGATTAAAGTAGAATAATAAAATTGCTTGTTACTAATTAATTTTTCTTTAAACGTATAATTGTTAAAAATAAGAAATAGTTTTCTTTTAAACAAACAGACGTACCTATGGTCTTAACATTTTAGTTACATTATTCAGACGATAATTCAGTTTATAATTCAGAACATAATTCAGAACATAATTCAGATCATAATTACGTATACTCGTACTATTCTAACACATTGAAAATTTCCTATTAACATATACATGAACCCCGCTCGCAAAATGTGTTACAACATAAGTTAGACGATACGAACTAATGTGGGATAACCGCCTTACAGAATACAATTTGATACTTGAAGTATAATATTATATAAAAAATAAAATGACATCATTCGAATTTCGAAATATTATCCATTCAATTATATGTGTAGTATAAATATATATATTCATACTTAGATATATAAGCACATTATAATATTGTATGCACCAACATCTATTATATTAAATAAAGATCAGTTGTAATTAAGCAATGGAAGAAGTATGTTGTTTAATTGCTTCACATATGTGATTTTTTCTTTTTATTGATAATTTAAATACAATTTTCAATTTACTTTAATTAATATTAATAAAATAAATAATTATCTAAGCATAGTTTTAAATTAGTGAAAAATTTAACATGTCTTATCGGTACCCATGTATTAAGAAATATGTATTTTATAAATAAGGTAATTTACATTTTGAAATCGTTTAAAATCTATGTTTAGTAAATCGATTTCCTGTCTATATCCTCCCACAAATTGACCTATCCATTGCCAAACCTTTCACGATATCTATATTTTAATATATTTATTTACGAATTCTGAGTTATAGATTTGGGTTTTGTATCTACCAGTCGGAGTCAGTTGCTATTTTTTTAATATTACAATGTAATATATGCATAACTACACTATATTAATGCCAATGACTGTTGATATGTAAAAACAAGCATTTTACTATCTTTTCCGTAAACTAATTAACATATTATACGAAGGAAATTAGTACAGGTAAAAAATAGGGTGCATAAATGATAAATAAATAAGTGATAAATCGTTTAAAAAATTATCATTTCGGTTCTTCTACTTTGAAAAAAGCACAAAAAATATGAATTTCCAGAGAAAATTAAATTATGTTTACTTTTTTCTCTTTTAAATATTTCTGATAATTATAAATTTACACGTTGCAGACTGCATGGTCTATTAATTAATTTTAGACCATTTCCATTTCATACATTTACTTAAAAACTTGTATTTAAAGCGCTAAAATTTAGTTTACCGTGAGAATGTCAAAGGGTTTACGATTAAATCATTAAAAAAGTATGAATATGCAATTTTCAGTCTTAGAAAAGTGAACAATTTATGTCTGGTAAGTACAATAGAAATTTATAAGACCTTTTACAATTCCGCGAAACAACATTTTTCAATGAAAAGACTGAAATACGAATTTATTTTGATTACCGTTATTCTCGATTGGTTTTACGTCACGTTTTGTACTTTTAAAAAAGACCGCAACGAGCAGTAAAATGAAAAAAAAAACACATAGAAAAACACTAAAAACACTTTAATGTATATATATCACTCAAAACAGAGAACATGATTTAATAGATATAAATTTACTAAGGGTTTATCAACTTGAAACCGGTAAGCCCCTAAACTATACAATTTAACAGCCACAATAGCTTTTAATTTATTTTTGAATGACATTATAGATATTATCGTTTACTAATATAAGAAGAGCTCCAACAGTTTGTGACAACGTGTAATGTATATAAAAATTGGGCACATAAATATTTTGTTACATTTACCTCAGTAGCTTCCGGCAAACAACCGGAAGTCAAAAGCAATAACCTAATCCAGCACTGATATTGGGTTTACAACCTATTTACTATTATATAATCATTAGCATCACAATTTGTAACTCTACAAAATGTATTCTATACAGAAAAAAAAGAAGGTGACTTGTATGATGCTGAGTCCCATATTTCCTCTATAATAACATCTCCGCATACATATTAGTTATATGTAGTTTGAAGAAAAAATGAAAGGAAATATATATATATATATAAAAGAAATAAAACTACTATACCCACTGAAAGCTTTTGCAAAAATAACGATTCATGCATTATAATGTTACAGTATATTTATATATACATATAGAACCAGAATCAGAACCAAAACCAATGTAAAATAAATACCGATAGGTCATACTATAAGATGTTGTAAAATTGTCATATATACAGTATATTTATATGAACCATAATATCACTTCACTATGGTGTACTATTACTATTATATATATAGGCAAGGTTCTGTTCTACATTACAAACGATCAGCTATATTATAGCTAATCTATAAGACGATGATTTAGAGGTAGAAGAATCTAATATGTAATATCGTTATTACGGTATTTTACTATAACATGGTTATATTTAATATTAGCCAATCCTATATACAATACATACAGCTATAACCAAATATTATATACGATGCGGATAACATTAACAATATGATTTTGTGGTTTATGAAATTTTTGGTGTTATAAAAGAGGTTTGATATGAATAAAACTGATAGATTTTTTTTTGTGTTGAGAATAAACAGACAATAAAAACCAAACATTTATTTGAAAATTTTGAAAAAATCTCTACCGTTTTTTATTAATTTTTTTTTTGACTGATAGTGCTTTGTTTTTTTTATTGATTCTAGATTGTAAATCAATTAGTAAATGCTTTATGTTACGAATTGCTATGTAGTTTTTTATACCTCTAAACATGTGAAATATAAAATTAATTAGTATATACATACTAAACTATATACTTTTTCTCCGATTGTTTTGTACTGAAAAATATATTTATAGGGCTCACATATTTTATTTTTTTGCTAAGCAAAATCCAAATAATTTCCGAGAAACTGTGACTGTAAAAATTGTGAGCAAGTTCTATACTCTTAAGATGGAGCGCCGATATCGAACTGATATCGGATCTCTAAATCGATTCACATCTTTATATCGTTATATGATCAATATCGGCGGTCTATCTTAAGAGTATAGGTGTTTCGCCATAGCCTTAACCTCAGATTATTAAAGAGAAAGAGAATAAATCGAAAAAATTCAATAATTAAAACAAAATCGCTTATAATTATTTCAGTATTGGCCAATTTTAAAATCGTTACCTAGTTAACAAAATATTGTAAAATACCCCTCCCTAGTGAAAAAGATGTTTTCACTCATGGTATGAAATTCATACCTCATTTCTAGGTATATTTTGGTACTTTCATACCATAACTAATACCACCTAGGGTATAAAACATTTTATACCCTAATGAGGTATAATTATAGTATGAATATTGCAATTTGCAGCATAAATATTAGTAAATATACCTAGGAATCCAATGTATGGTATGAATTTCATACCATAGGTGGTATGAATTTTGAAAATTTGAATTTAGAAAATGTCATACTATATATGGTATGAAATTCATACTATACAATGGATTCCTAGGTATATTCATACTGCAAAATTCAATATTCATACTATAATTATACCTGATTGGGGTATAAAATACTTTATACCCGAGGTGGTATTAGTTATGGTATAAAAATACCAAAATATACCTAGGAATCCCGTTTGAGGTATGAATTTCATAGCATGAGTGAAAATATTTTTTTCCTGTCGTAATAAATTGGAGCATTTTTTGATAGTATCTCCCTCCGTAACAGCGCTACGTGTTTTACAAACGTTCCGTGGCTACAAATATAAGCGAATTTTGAAAAATTCAAAAAGTATGTATAAATGACCAACAAATTATAGATAATTTGCATATAAATGTAATCGCTATATAGAATTAATATATAAAAAAAAAAAACTTCATTATTTGAATTAAAATTATTCAATATAAAAATTCAAAATTACATATTAATTAAGTATTGAACTAAAACTAATCGAATAATATTAAATTTCAATATTTCATTTTTAATTCGTTTTAACAAATTCAAACGTAAAACAAGTTCTAAATCACATATCAAATAATAATGAAAATATTAAATGTTTGGTAAACTATAGTTACCGTATTAAAATATTTTCACAAAAATAAACCGTGGAAAAAAAATCGCTATATGCAAATCGTATTTAGGAAATGTTAAGGAAGATACTATTTACAACCATATCTTTTTTCTGATTTCATACATGTGAGGCGAAATAATACTTGATCCTTTTGCTTGATACTGTTGTCGACAGCTATGCTTTACTCATCTACACAATTTTGCTATTGTCTGTACTGTCTATGTATGCCTAAAAGTAAATATTTACCATAAAATAAAGTAGTTTATAGTTAAAATAGTTAATAAGTGTGATAAGTAGTGCGTCATAATTGTATCGTTAGTTAAAAAACTAACGATACTTAGTAACAGTTTTATTTGTAATGCTACTAACCCCTTAACAAAAATATTTAGAAAGAAAGAAATATTTATTAAAAAAAATAAGAGCCGATTTTTAATAAAAAGAAAACAAACTTGACAATCTTACATTTATCTCAACAAAATTGATATTCATTTCATAAATATCATAACAAAATATGATTTCTTGAAAGTTTACTTCAAATATCATAAGATGTACTTACATTACATTTAATAAAAATATTCTAGTGTTGTCTTGTGTAAGCATTGAATATATTATAACGCTATTTTATAATTTCGATTATATCTTTTTCTGAAAAATAACAAATAAATAAAAGTATTAAACGATTGATTATTGAAATATATTTGTGTATTGTATACGAATTTATCAACAATACCTACTCAAAACGTAAATAACTTTTATCAAAATAGTATCAGAATAGCCAAATAATGCTTTCTTATTTCCATTAAAATATGATTTTAAAACGTGACCATAATAAACGATGTCTTGTATGATTTGTATGCTAAAAAATAATAATATATATTTCGGACTTTATGTGAGAGCAGTGGCATAACTTTTTCTTAAATGCACACATAATAAGTGATAGAAATATCAATAATCTCAGGCAGTGTCTACACGGCTCCTCAAAAGGAGCAATGCAGCCATAATTTTTATTTCTGTGGTACCCTTTGCGAGCTATATAGCTTAAGGTGATTTTTTGACTCCCATTTTCAGGTGCTACGTGCCATATTATAACTATAGTAGTGACTAAACGGCTCCATTTTTCAGATGCCATTTAACCCGATGTAAATGTGACTGGATGGCTCCTAAAAAGGAGCCACTAAAAGATAATACTAAATGGCACCTTTTAAAAAAAACATTTAATTTTTGGTGCTGGATAAGTAAGATTGAATAAATGGCTCCTATTTGGGAGCTGATTACAACTATATGGCTCCCTAATAGGAATAGGTACCAATTAGTGATGATATTGTATATATGGTACCTTTTGGGGTTTTCTAAATTTTAGGAGCCATATAGAATTTAAAAACTAAATAACACCTATTAGGGAGCCATTTAGTTGGAATCAGCTGAGTAAGCTTAACTCTATGCCACCCAGAAAAAAGGTAATATAAATTAAATGACTTTCAAAAAGGTGGTATACAGCTATTATTATACAATATTTTAATTTTATTATTCTAGAGGACCTGTTTTTTAAACAAATAGGAGTCACATATCAATAATTAGCAATATGATATGGCTCCTTTAGGGTGTTTTAAAATCGTATAGCATAAATATACTATAAGTAATTAGATGGACCTAAAAAAAAACCTAAATCGTGGGTTTTTGACTGCATGGCTCTTTCTGAGATGCCAATTAGTCACTACCATAATCTCTTCCGGTATTTTAACAATTTCAAATAAAAAGTTTAAACATATTGTTCAAATGAATAAAACTCCCTTTGCCAGAACATAAAAGAATCGATAATTAATCATAAGAAAAGTCAGTTTTATGATCTACAGAAAACTATTATTTTAACCAGCTGATAAGTAATCGGCAATTTCTATTTCATTAAACTTTTGTTATATACCTTTATCATGACAATTTTCAATGAGATTAATGTCTTTTTTTACGATCATTGGTTCATACTTCCTTAGTAAATATAAATGCATTTTAATCATTTGATAAATAGCAGAATTTAATTTTTTTTTTTGCTTAGAATTTAAATTTTTTGTTTCATATTGACAGTTCTTAGCTTTAAATATAAAATTTTGATTTAATTGAAAATTCTTGCTCTTAATTAAATAGTCTTGATTAATAATTTATACTTAAGAAAAAAAAAATTGAAAAAATCGAAATATGTGTTTGTACACTTATAAAAACTGTTATTGATTTTACTATAAATTCTTACAATTAAAATAAATGTTCATCATTCTATAATAATTAATTTAAATTTTAAATAAAATAGATTTTAACAGCAAAACAAACCATTATATATTATTTCGTTACTTTTTATAGAACGTATTGAAAATACTTATTGTAGAAGATACAAATATTTAATGAATTTTCTTTGGCTCTGAATTAAATGGTAATAATTTAATAATTGATTCTAATTTTCCTACTGACTTTTGCCGAATATTAAATATTTTGAAATAATTAGAAAATAAAATTGGCCATTCTATATTAAATATGAAATAATAATTGAAAGTTCTTAAAGCTGTGAAATCTTTAAAATGTAAAATAACCACCAAGTACACAAGACGATGATACAATTTTATTTCCTTTTAATACATTTATTATATTATCATCATGTTATAAAAGGATGGTTAAGCATAACCAATAGAAGGCTATACCAACTCTTCATATTACGATAATTATATTAAAATGTAAGATGCGATGTGTTGAATAGGATGAAAGATTTTCCTTTATTATAAGTAAAGAATATGGCATAACAAATGAGAAAATCCATAATGACAATGTTAGTATAAATTATATTACATGATCGTATACCTTCTTCAGTACCTAGGCCACTGTATGTAATATTGTGTACATTTTTCGTAAATAGAATTTTAAAACTGATGACTATGCACACTCTCGGGGTAATGTACAATAAATATACACAATATTCAATGCAGAGATGCCCTAGCTGTTTCTGTATCCTATATCTACTTTATAATGTAAAAGTTATTTTTTAATTACAAGAATATACTTTTAAAACCATCGTCGTTGTCGTCGTGGAGAGAGGTGATATATTATTATCCTTACTTAGAAATATTGTTGCCTTGCAAAATAAAAGTTGACAGTTTTTTTTTTTATATATATATATATATATATTTCGTTTCTATTGTTGTTATTTTGCTTACCGTTGCACAGGAAATTTCTTTACAGGGAGTAAATTTTAAAGTGAACACAATAATTATAACATTTACGAAGGTTTTTTATTATATAAAAAAAAAAAAAACGAAATTACCATGTAATGAATGAATGAATGATAAGATAAATGCTAATCAAAATTAGATTTACTAAACAATATTTCAAAACTTTTACGACTTCAAATTTAATGATTGAGTACTTATACATATTAAAAGAGCAATAAAAAAAAATTAACAAGAACAAATTGCTACTCATAAACTAAATATATATTTCTAAGAACTTCATATATGCCTAATGATGTCTAAATTAAATTTAATGCACTGTTACAGCTCTAACGAGGACTTACAATACAAGGTATACGTCATGAACGGTTTACGTCATAAGAAGTTGTAATTATGGTATAATTGTTCAAATATACCTTGTAAATCCTTGTATGGTATGATTTTTTTTTTATACCATAATACGTTATTCATTTATTTTTTTGACGAGGGTCTTTTTGATTTGTCATGAAGCTTATACATCGCTTTTCTCGTTGGATAAAAAACAAATCAATTTTGCTTTAGTCAGAACATACTAATTTTTACGTACAATAACATGGTGAAGCATTCTAAATAGTTAAATAATAGATAAATTATTTACTATTTAGAATAAATTGAATAAACATATTTCGGTTAATATTAAATCTGTATAGCTTACCATAGAAATTAGAAATGCCAGTTAAGACTATATAATTATTTATATTTCCTCCCAAATAGTACGTTATTAATTAATATTTTATTTTTTTTAGATAATATTTAAAATGTTCATGTCATTTTATTACGAAATTTTTATACTTGGTCAGCACTACAAGCCTATGAATCTATGAATAAAGCAATGAATTTTAATAAGTTCCCTTAACGCTTTATTAAAGCAACAAATAACACAATTAAATTTTTGTGATGATGTCGTCGTAAGCCACCGCGTATATAACTAAACTGACATTATATAAATCAAATTAAATCAAAACATGTACTTTTCCGTACAACAAAAGTTTTTGTTTTGTTTTGCGATAACAACTTATAATAATATCAATTTGGGTTTATTTATGTTACATAAATGTTATACTTAGTATCTATAGTTATTACACAATACCTTCATATAAACTTATTACGTCATCATAATACAACATCAGCATAAGAAATAGTTGGTTGGGTATGTGCCTACCAAACAGAAATTCAAATAGGTAGCTTTATTATTATGAGATTCGTAAGTAAAAGGAATATAATTTATGTTCGTATGAAAATAGTGTCGACAAAAAGCATAAACATATAAACGAGTATATAATATAATATAATAGAAAACTTAAATGAGATGGGAATGATGAAAAAACGAAATACTCGTAGAAGAACCGAAAAGAACAAGAAGTTGAGGAAGGACTTTTGTATTTGTTATAAACATAATATTAAACAAGTTTTTCACTTAGGAGGGATTTGTGTGGTTACCTTAGAAATTTTGTTTCTGGTTTATTTAAGAGACTTATAATAATGTTATTATTATTATGTATTATTATTATTATTATTATATTGTATAATTATTAAAATACCGCTAAGGCATAACGAAAAACTTTAACTATGTCGCACCTCAGCTCAGCTTTAACAATATTCACACACACACACATATATATATATATATGCTTGACCGACTTTTGTATGGGAAAATTTTTCTTTTCGAAAATTGCAGATTGCATTAAAATAAAAAAAATGTTTTCTCAAAAAAAAAAGATAGCCAAAATTTTTAGCCGATTGGTGCATTATTGGCTGTGCGCAAAATCGACAAAGTTTTGGC
>JAABKK020041974.1:0-13108 GCA_011634745.2 Catotricha subobsoleta | reverse complement strand
AATTAAAGCCGTGTACCAATTCATAGGCAGCTTGTTTTTTTTATTTTTTCGAGTTTTTTGAAAAACGTGATGTCACGCTAGGGGGGGGGGAGGTCGGTTGAGCGTGACAAATCGTGACAATGGCAGGGGGGGAGTCAAAAAAGACGATTTTTAGCGTGACATACTTTGTGAACAGCCCCTCATTAAAAATTCATAGGACTTTCTAGGTTAAATTCAAATGAATTTAAAAAAAAAATGAACGAGCGTTATTTTTTAAAATATTGATGGATAAATGAACCTGAAAATGTCCACTATCAATCCCTATATGCCTAAGCTGAAAAAAATCATTGGGCTTGAAACCCTCAATTAAGATTCTAAGTTGTTTTTTTGGAGGATATTATAGGTTAGGTTTACACCAAACGATTGAAATGGAAATAAAAAAAAATCGTAAATTCATTTTGTTCATTCTCATTTGAGGGAAAGCAAGATGAATTTTAGATTTAAAAGAAACATAACACTAAAATTTTAGTTAATCTCATTTGAGGGCAAGTATATATTATTATGTTATGTTAGAATCTAACCTAACAGCAAAAGTTAGATTTAACAGGTCTGTTCGTAATTGTAATTTGACTTTAACTGTTTAAATTTTATTTTAATAACTAACGCAGCTGCATTTTAATAAATTGTTTAATGAAGCCAATGGCAATTTTAATTTTCTTGTAAATTATCAGCTCAATTTTAAATTCAGCTAATTTCATCGTCTGAAAGTTAGAGTATCGTATAGTACGAAATTTTGTGGAATAATTTTTAATAGCTTTGAAAGCGAATTTAAAATCAAAAAATTTAGTTCAATAAATAATAATGATAATATTTTCATATGCTGTAATTTAATAGATGATTCTTATAAGTATTAATAATAAAAAATTAGATTCAATTTATAGATTTAGATTGTGATTTTTTTTTACTATTGCATAATATTTTTTTTTTAGTAAATAATAATAAAATTTAAAATAAGAATTCTCACGTCTTTGTAAGAAAATACAAAGTTAATCTACAATTTGAAAACAAAAACTTACATATTTTTTACAACAATTTTTTTCTTTTTTTTTTTGTTATCCTTTATGGATGTTTGTTTTATTTATTTTTGTTTTTACATTAATAAAAAATGATTTGAGTTTGATGGTTATGGGTAGTGAATGATGTCTGAATTATGATATTTAGAACAATAGCGTACTCATACCACCCATTTCCGATTGTTCTTTAACGAAAATTTCGAAATATTGATAAATAATTGTAACTGCAAGCAGAATACCAGTACCAGAGCCGATGGCTCCAAGGAAATCAGCTAACACTGAAAGCGCACCGATACAAAGTCCACCAAATGCAGCTGCCGTTGGAATGTAACGGTTCAATTCATGAATCATAGAATTTTCACGATGTCCACGCATAACCATGTGTTGTTCTTTTAATTGTTTTGCGACCTGTATTTGAATAGAAATGTTTTTTTTTTTAGTAAAGAAATAATTTCGTCATTATACATTTTGATAACTTACATCTTTAGCTGAGCTTCCGGATACATCGATCCATGTCTTTGAGAAGAATGCACAAGATCCCAACATAAAGATAATATACAATACAGCGTGGAACGGATCTTGTAAAATGTGACCAACGCTTTCTGGTGGTGAGAGATAGTAACATAAGCCTCCAATTGGGTATGAACGAGCTGGACCACCACCGCCAACATCAGCCCAAACACCAAGTAAATTAACTAAAAAGTTTCCGTGGAACTTAACGGCCAACATTTGCGATATGACGTACAAATTTGAAACTAATGCTGATTGTAAGATAATTGGAATATTTGAAGTATAGAAAAGTTTGATTGGATAGCTGCTATATTGACCACGATAACGTGCTGATTTAATCGGTAGATCGACACGGAAACCTTGGAAGTATATGACGACTGCAAAAACTAATACGGTGGCTAACAAATTCATTAAATTTGGTAAATTTTGACGATAAAATGCTTCACGAAGTCCTCGCACTTTATCTTGACGTGTTGCTAATAAATGGAACAATGCAATTACAGCACCTTCAAATTCTGTTCCACGTCCAGTATTAACAGTTGCCGGTGAGAATGCTTTCCATACAATTGTCTCGCAAATATTTGTTGCAATAAACAATGAAATACCCGAACCTAATCCATAGCCTTTTTGTAATAGTTCATCTAACAATAATACAATTAAACCGGCCACAAACAATTGAATAATAATCAATAAACATACACCGGCACCAATTTCAGCTGGATCACCATACATGCCTGTCATTACGTAAACAATGGCTTGTCCAACTGTAATTACCATACCGAATAATTTTTGAGCTCCATTAAATAATGCACGATCCTTTGGTGTATCACCGACTTCAATGATTTTTGCACCAGCCAACAATTGCATGATCAAACCGGATGTTACAATTGGCGATATACCCAATTCCATCAATGTACCTCTGTTTGATGCCAAAATAACACGAATCCAGTAGAAGGGATCAGCCGAATCTGAACTCATAATTCCAAACAACGGTATTTGACAACATACCAAGAAAATAAATAATGTTATGGCTGTCCATAGCACCTTTTCTCTGAATTGAATCTGCATAGAAAGAAAAAGAAGAACATTTGCTTAGCTTTTGGATGGAAAAACCAAAAAGACAAAAAAAAACATTAACAATAAAATAGTTTGAATAAAAAAATTACCAAATCATGAATGAAAAGAACGAAAAAAAAATTTAAAGAAAACATAACTGCATTTGTGATTTTACCCCCAAATAAATAGAAAGTATGTTTTTGGTATAAAATTTATCCACGTTGATACAAATGTTTCATTCAAAAAAAAAAAAAAATTGCATTAAATTTTGAGACTTTCACTTTATGCACTATGTAAATATATTTTTGGTTATAATTTTATAAGCATTGCGTGTATATACTGCAAATACCCCGACACTTACAGACATTCAGATGTCTTAATGACATTACGATTATCTTAAATTAGGTAAATATAGAAATTCTTAGAAAAAAAAATATTTTTACAAACTACCAATCGTCTTTGAACAAAATTATTTTAGTTTTTATAATTTATTTATTCGGTAAATTGGAGCTCTTTTCCGTACATTAATTGATTTCGTTATTTCAAATACATATTTTATTTTATTTACAGCAACAATTAACTCACCTTTCGTTCTGGTTTCGCTATTTCTGGCAGTATACTGCAAAACGGTTTAATTACTTCCAAAAATTTAACTGAAAAATTAATTTTAAAAGAAAAATTATTAATAAAAATTCGGTAACGTGGATGAATTATAATTAAATTAATATTAGTGAAAAGGAAATGACTTTGAAACACTTAAAATTAAGTATATCCAAATGTGCCATAAGCATATTTATCATCTAACATCTTGTATACGTAAGCAATTGAACCCTCAAATGGCCCATATACAAAAAAAAAAAAAAAAGAAATCGAGGTAGTCAGCATCGAAATCACTTAAATTTTATAGAAATCCAAATTAATTTTTAAAAAAACACAATTTACTTACTTCCCATATTGTATAATATAAATTAATTAATATAAATAATAGAAAATTTAGCGATTAATCGCCAATAAATCTTAATTTGCCGAAAGAGCACGGATTTTACATACGCGCACAACTCACTCGTTCGACGTCAAAGAGGTTCACCATCTACAATATAAATGAATACTATGGAATTATTTTTGTATGAAAAAATGAACAAAAATGTACCGGTTTGCGGTTCGTTGGCAATACTAACTTCGACACGTATATAAAATATGGTCACGTGACCGTATTGTTGGAGCAATTTGGCATAAAGACAAGACTGTGTATTTGAGAAAGGTGACAACACTAGGTACATGTGTTCATCATATTTGTATTGGTATCGTGTTTTTATTTATTTAAGTAGATAACCTGATGCAAATAAACTTTATTTGTGGTTTATGAATTTTTATTATGATTTTTATTATTATGTATTTACTAATTCTAGCTATAAAATTTCATATTCGTTTAATAGCGCATTAAAATTAAAATGATCGATTTAATACATAAAAGATATTATTTGATATATTTTATATATAAATATATGTGAGTTCAAAATATTTAAACTGATAGAGATGAACCGGACGACTTAAAAGTCGTTCACAGTCACACTTTTGCAAATTTTATTAAAATTAAAAATTGTTATGAAAATAAAATCAAAATTTTTTTTGGTCCTGATCGCATTGTAAATATTTTTATAAAATACTTTATTTTTTTCTGAAACATAAGTTTATAATTTGTTTATCATTAATATGCCTGGAAATATTTTTCCAAACGATTTTCTGAATCGTTACATACATTTTGTTCAAATACATCGAGCAATACCACTTACGTATTTCAGATCATTTGGTGTAAGTTTAACTTACCTCGCTACCTCATTGAACCAAAATCAGTTGGAATCACTTTAAATCAAATCGCGAAAGCGCCTATTTCAATACCTTTGTTAATTTTATACATCTATTAGATCGTGTTAGAACTTTTCCAATGGCGGCGCTATTACAGAAATCCCAAAAAAAAATTTTTTTTTTAAATTTGTATGAAAAATCATTTTTTTTTATTGATAAAAGTAAAATTAAAATATTTACAAATAACTGCAGCAAATTCTTGGTTTTACGACGTTTTCAACATATTATTTTTTTTTTTTTCAATGTTTTCATTCGCGATCTGCATGCTCACTAGGCGGCAGCAGTTTCTATGCAGAAAAAGGTGATCAGGACTGACAAACGCATAGTAGAGGCACGGCATTCTAATGTAACGGCAGGAATACTAAACTTAACCTCACAAAAACAGTTGTCCCTTGCTCATATCTTTACCGTTCAGTGGAGAGAAAATGTAGTTATTTTGCCATTGAACGTGATATGAAATCAGATGAACAATGAGCAGCAATAATATTTTTATTTCTTCATATTTTTAGTTTTATTTAACAAGCAATTTTAAAATATTAAATTAGAATGATTCATATTATGATTAACATATTATTTACAATTCAGATTTAAAAATCTAATGACATTTTATTAAATTTTACTCATTTAACAACTTTTTTTTTAAATAAATTGAATTTTACTCAAATTTACTCACATATACGAAATGTCATTCTGAAAAAGTAGTTGTCCAAAAAAATGTCGGCACAATACTGCCTTTACATTAGAATGCCGTGGTAAAGGTGTCGTGAACTGTCCAATTGCTTACTGATTGATTGATTGTGTAGTTCAAAAGTTAACCACTAGTAGCGACTCCTTTAGTCCTTTGTTGCAGATCGCGAATACAAAAATCAACGAAATTTGGTATTTCTAGTTACAGCGATGCTCGTGGATTATTTTGTAACTAATCAATTGTCCACGATCTAGTGGTTTGCTTTACCGACAAAATGTCTTTCCTCTAGCACCAACTTCTATGGAAACTTTTCTATTTCGTTTTTTAACGTGCAAGTTTTTACTAACCTAACATTTAAACTGCTTTAACGCACTAGCTATCTCGCTCATTATCACAGAGAGCGATCATAATAGATAGCCAATTAAAGTCGTTTAATTCTGTGCGTATAAACATAACCTTTATTTACCACAAAAACCAAATAAATTATAATCTGTACAGGACGATCCAATAGATTAAGAGACTGAAATGCATTAGTGTGAGTGAAATAAAACATACAAAAACTTAATGTGTGAAGAGTTCATTCAGTCTCTTAATCTTTTGGATCGTCTGTATTTATATGTTATTTGCTAGGGGTGGTAATTTTAAGCACAAATAATTAAAGTCCATGAATTTTTCCGAAAATGATCTATGATGTGCACGAATTTTCTTCTTTTTCTATATTCATTTGGTTCAATATATCAATATTAATACGTTTTCCCAAATAATAATACAAATTTTGCCATAAAGTTGGTAATCAGCGATTGTTTTTCCCAAAATGTTTATCATCATAATTGATATCAATCCTGGGCTGATAGACTTTTAATATAATTTTCTCGGTAGGGGTAACAATTTAAAATCATAATCTGACCTACTTATTCATTTTACCGCAATTCAACAATGAATGATACATAAATCGGTCATCGTCATACTAACTGTATTAAGAAATGTCAATAAACAATGCACATCGATATATGTAAACAAATTTTAGTTTATATTTAAGTATTTTGTGTAAATAAATGTTAAAACATTATTCATAAAACAGTAGTTATTTAAAATATTGAATAAGTGGGTCATCAGAGGTTGCAGATCTCATTTTCTGTGCATCTATAATTAGACTAAGGAATTTCGCAATTTTTGTTCAGTTATGGTTAAACCAAAATTAATTTTATTATTTAGTGGTAAAAGAAAATGTGGAAAAGATTTCATAACTGCTAAATTACACAAAAAGTAATTCAAATTTTGTACCTTAATCATATTTATTTGAATAATTAATTATGTGCATTTTTATTCTCAGAATAGGACCACAAATTTCTGAAATAATTCGAATATCCGAACCAATAAAATCACATTGGTCCAAACATAAAGGTTTAAATTTAAACGAATTACTTAGTGATGGCCCATATAAAGAAAAATTTCGCAGAGAAATGATTGAATGGAGTGATGAAATTCGAGCCACAAATTATGGTTACTTCTGTTCAGAAGCAATTAGCAAAGGTTGCATCAATATTATTTTAGTTGAAATAATATCTATATGTATTTTTTTCTTCTTAATTTAGGCACAAAATCTGTTATTCTTGTTAGCGATATTCGACGAAAAACTGATATCAAATATTTTAAGGAATCGGGATTCAATATTAAAACCATTCGTATTGAGACTAATGATGGAGTACGTAAAAATCGCGGTTGGATTTTTCAGGATGGTGTTGATAATGTGCAATCTGAGTGTGACCTAGATGATTTTGATCAGTGGGACTATAAAATTAATAATAATAGTAATAGAAGTAGTGACGATGAAATTGAAGGTTTAATATCAGAACTTGTAAATCTTATTAGCGATGGAAATTATAATGATTAGATGTTAAATTAAATATTAACAATAAAAACTATCATTTTTTTTTTTTTAATACATGGGTATCTGATGAGAATGAAACAATTAATTTGTTCATCCTGTTTTAGTTTAACTATAAAAAGAGAAATTCATGATTCAGATTTTAATTGAGTTCCTAATTGAACTCAATGATCTAATGTTTCAATTGTTAGGCACAAATTAATGAACGTTTTCATAGCAAATTATATTCAAATTGGGTTTTGATATTTCTTGAAGGAGTTTAAGTCCCACTACTTGATACTGCGAGTTTTTATACAATTCAATCGCGGGCGTGAGCCTTGGTAAGAATCCGATCGTTTTAATTACAATATTTGGAAGTACATCTACCTTCGTTTTTAAGAAATTATACAATATCGGATTTACATAGAGAAAATTTGGAATTCAAAATAAGCAAAATAGATTTACCAAATAAAATGTGGTATTAGATTTCTGATTCTAATAAATAGAAAATAAGTAAAATGGATTTAATTAGATTTTTTTTTACATTTTCGAATATGGGCGTGCCAGTCTAAAAAAAAAAAGAAGCGAAATATTTAATTTAATTTATATTTATTTAATAATATTTTATTATTATTTTTTTGTAGAATGATTCCGATATAAAACAAATCAATAACAATAGAATTTGAATTTAAATATTGAAAGAAATACAAATCTTTTCTCTTAAAAAATTAATTAATTCGATTAAACTATTCTTAATATAAAGACTCAAAATGCTATATGGTCTAAATAGTAAATTAAATTTAGTTTTATACAAAAAGAAACGTAAATAATAAATATATATTAAATATGATTATTTATTTGCCACAATACGAATGCTCAACCACTCTTTACCAAACGATTAAATACGATAAATCAGTAAAATGTTAATAATTGTAATAATTGTTCACTTTATGTATTTCTGACATTTCTCTTTTCTTTAACACCGACTTTAATTCTAAGAAATACAACATAACACTGGGTATTATGTTATATAATTTTATGTAACGCAATAGTTTGACGTCATTGTGTGACATGAAAAATGTTTGGTTATTTATTTAACATAAAAATGAAAATTTCTCCTCCAAAACACATAATAAAATCACATTATGTATAAATATTTTAATTAATAATTATTATTCTTTAATGGCACGCAATGACGTCAAATTATTTAAAATCCAATGATCAATAATAAATAATATAAATATTGTCTATGATAAATAAATAACAAAAAAAAAATATTTATTTATTATGAATTTACATCATTTGGTAATTGAAGTTATTGAAGTGATTAGAAAAATATTTATAAAATAAAAAAAAAAAGTTTAATGTAATTTCTGTTTTAATTCGTTTTCTTAGATGGTTATCCCACTAGATGCATAGATTTTAAGTATGTACATACTAATGTCTAGTAATTGCTGTCGCTTAAATCATGTTTAATTAAAAAAAACTATCAGCTAGAAAATAATGTAAAATCTTTTAGATTTTCAATGCTTCGGGTAATTTTCTGTCAAACTTATCAATTATGAATTAAATGTTCAATATATTAGGTTTAATAATATATAAATGTGTTAATGTCGTATTTCTACGTTCTTTGCTTATTTAAATATTTCCATGTTATTAAATTATTCTTTTCCGTTTTTTTTGTAAAATTTAACTATAACGATTAATCACAAAAGCCATAACATATACAAAATTAATTAAGAATAGTTAAGTTTGCCGTAAAACTACCCGGAGAGAATGGGATAATTCGAAAATTAAATAATGAAAATTATAAATTTTATTAAATTAATTAATGTATGACATGGGATAATGGTTTAAAGAAACGAATTAAGGGTTCGAATCAATGAACTCTAAAATGTATTGCATTGTTTTTTTTTTTTTTTTTTTTTATCTATTTTTATACGTATTTCAGTGAGAAATGATTAAACAGTCTAATTGTCTAGAATTAAAAATAATTTTTGATGCGTCAGGCACAATATTATATAAAGATTATATGAATATTAATATGAGAATTTCGAAAACTTTGAGCTGCCAGAGGCACAGTTTAACTGTTGAGTTAAAGTTCCTCAATATAAAATATGTTCAAACGTAGTTAAAGAATGTTACTGATAAAAATCAGGCTTAAATTTCAATTTCTAAACACCCTATAGAAATTTTTATAAGTTCTTTAATATGTACTTTAAAAATTAAAATTTAAAATGTGCCACTGTCAGCCTAAATTTTGGAAAATTAACACCCTAACATCGACGAGCGATAAGTACTTCCACAATTTCAATCAATCAATAAATAAATATAATTTAAATTCATACATTTCGACATTTTGTTAGTATTTACAATTCAAACAAAATAAGATTCATTAATACAATTATTCTATTTGATTCAAATATCAAATGTTTTATCGTTACAACACAATAATTTCTACTATTCAGTCAAATATAAAGTTATAGGTACAATATCAATTTTGGAATCGTATTATATTATGGCTTTTTCTTAAAGTATTAAATTAAACAAGTAATATTAAATAAATATATTGTAATAAATAAAATTTCGATTCATTTCATGGCATTACACTGAATATATTCCAAAAAATTATTGCTGAGCTTATAATGGGATTTCTTGAAATAAATTTCAAATAATAATACTCATTATAATTGGTAGAAAAAAATAAATTATTAACTGAAAATTACGCGAAGTGCAAATTTGAATTGATTAAAAAAATGATTCCAGAAAAGAAAAAAAATTGTGGGAAAAAAGAAATTAGAGAAGAAAAAAGTTGTTCGATTATGTTTTCAAAAATTATCCACGAGCATAAAACATTGAGTCACATTATTAAATAATTTTATTTTTTATATGAAAGCGCTCACATTTTGCTAATTTTATCTTTAGCTCATATAATTTAAATACCTTATCATAATTCTAATATAATTTATAATATGCTTAATTTAAAATTAATATCAGCGCTTAAATATTTATAGTAAAAAAAAAAAATCAGTATTTTTTATAATATAGGATTTAATTATTGCTAATGCCATACTATAACGTTAAATCGATTGATATTAATTTTTGTTGTATTTTCGGTGTTATACGTGATGGTTTTACAATAACGACTTCGCTATTAAGTTGGTTAGGATATAATTTGTTCGGTAATTTCGGTTTTGGACTATTAGTTCCCCCATTTAAATAACGACACGTATTTTCTTGATTTTGATATTGGAATATTTGTTCTTGATCATTATTATCCGCTGTTAACAGTGAAGATGAGTTAATTGATTGCTGTGATGACAATTGATTGAATTGGACATAATTTGTTGAATTCGAAGATGATTCAGATTCATTAAATGTTGATAATAATTCTTTCAAATTTGTCGAATCTAAATGAATTCGATTTTCTAAAGGATCTGTAATCGTTTCCCACGCCTTTGTATCGGACTCGTTACTATCACTCATATAATAATTGCCATCATCATCTTCATCCGATGTACAAAGATCAATATAGTCAACAACTTGTGTATTTGTCGCCGCTTTTACATTTTTTAATAATGTTATTTCTCCAATTTGGTTTAATCGATTAATTCTACTTTTCAAATGATATGCTTCAATATCTTCAGTAGTAAGTCGTTTAACTTGTACTTGTAAAGGTTTACATTTACTTTGTTTTAACAAAATTGAATGCAAACTATTAAATGCTTCTTCTCGGCTTTTTTTCGAATATTGTCGTCTTGGAAAATTATAATAATGAAAATATCCGGTGGTCTTTTTAAATGAACTAATATTACTACTATTAAATTTTTTATCCATGAACTTTGGCCTAATAGTTCCATCAGGACCCAATATTGGAGCACTGCAGAAACGTTCACTACGGTCAAACCGTTCCATTAAATAGTCTGTATTTACAGTCTTCGAAGTTTTTAGCAATTGCTGACCAGCTGGCGATGATATTGGAATTGTTGGACATTTTGATAGAATCATTGCTGCTCGATTTGGCCGTCGTATTCGACGCAGTTTTTCATCAGGCGATTTTGGAATGTCCTTGTTATTGCTATTACTTATATGCTGACTATTACGTTTATGTGGTGTTGTTAGTTGTGGCAAAATGTTATTACTACTTAATTGAAAATTTTGCAAGAAGAACGCTTGCATTTGTATTGTGTTTTCAACTGGTTCATATTCTTCTTCGCCACAAAATATGACGTCATCATCGTCTTGGCAATTTTTTTCATGTTCCTAAAAACATAAGAAACGCATGTTAGAATAATTAAAAGAACAAAGAAATGAGTTTAATTTAATAAATATTAATTACCGTATACGCTTCCAGAGAATATAATTCTGCTTCACAGTTATCACATAGCCAGATGTCAAAGAGTGCTTGTTCTACCATACGTTCATTGTTATTTTCTATAGATTGTGAACTCTGTGCTCTTGGCATCAATGTCTTTTTATTATTGATCGGCAATTGATCATATAACTATAAATAGGTACAGTGATAAACCAGTTATAGAACGTTTTTCTCTTTAAAATTATCATAATATTAACTATAATTATTTAAAATTACCATATTTTCATTTCTAAATGTAACTAAAAGTTTATTACTAATTCTATCAAATAGAGATGTTGTTGAATTATAATTGTTTATAAAACGTAAATATTCCGGTTGATATGATGCCAAATTTTCACAAAACCTTAGTAAAAATACGCTCTTGTGAAATGTATAACAAATTGCTACAATTTCTTTTAATTTTAACAACCATATGCCAGAAAATGGTATTGGTTTTGTTATTGGTATAGAAAAAGGTATATCTTCTGGCCACCATTCTGGTTCACTGCATTCAAAACTACTTTGTATTTGTATGTGACCCAAGGAACATTGTACCATGAAAGGAATAAAAGTTTCCAATTGTGATTCAGTAATTTTTTCCAATGATGTCGGATATCCAGCTGCGAACAGTAAAGGCAAATTCGATACCATATTTTCACACTCCTCATCATTTTTTTGTTGATTTCTGTTAATATTGTGAGGCATATTGAATTATGTTTGCTTTGGGTGCTTTTGTGCGTTTTATAATAAATTGGCTGGATTGATAGTGGATAAAACCAGTGCGGCTGACTAAAATAAAAAATATATTTATATAAATTATAATACATTTATAACATTTATTTTCAAATTTAATATTTTTTTTTATTATATAAAATAAAAATCTAACTAAAGAATTTATATTATACAATAAATCTTAAGCACCCTAAATTTTGTATTTTCTTTAGTTCAGTACTGTTTGTTTGATTTTTTTCCCTATATTATATTTATTGAATATTTATTTTATATTAACTGACCTATGAATATGTTTTACTTAAATTACCTAGAGGTCCTGGATCATAAATAATTTTTAACTTATTTTGCGGAGTATGAATAAAAGTAAGTTGTATCGTTTCTCAAATTTTGTCGAAACCAAAATATAAATTCTCAAGTGGCAAAATTTAATCAATCCAGATTTAGAAGGTAACTTTAAAAAAAAGTATTCAAGAAAATTGCTAATCTAATGCTTGATTATTTTTTTTTTAAATTGATCAAATTAAATTTATTTCATTTGAATTACTGATTTCATTTTTCATCAAAATAAATTGAATTTTTTGAAAGTGTTTTCTAATTCTATTTTTCGTTATTATAGCCATATCACGCTCTATACCTATTTTAATTTTCCTCAACATAAGTTGATTTTTGTTTCATTTCACCATAAGAGTCTTTTGTCTACAACTATATATAAAAAAAATAGCTTGAACAACAAGATTTTTACAGATTTTTACTCTTGCTATCTATTTACAATTTTTTTTTTTTATTGCAGTTTATCTTGAGAAAAATAAAGATAAATGCGCAGTAGCCCATATCCAACTGCACATTTATCTTCATTTTTCTCAAGATAAACTGCAATAAAAATAATTAATTTTTAAATAGAGATAGTAATAGCCATATCACACTGCATATTAACTTCATTTTTCTCAAGATAAACTGCAATAAAAATAAATAATTTTTAAAAA
>JAABKK020041963.1:0-13109 GCA_011634745.2 Catotricha subobsoleta | reverse complement strand
AAATATGACGTGAGTAATAAGTCAACCCTGAAATATCAACCAAAGACCGTTGCTGTATTCAAATTCATAAAAAAAAAACCATTGGGTCTATTTATATGGAATAGACTATCGGCAATTTACATTTAATTTTGAAATTTTTCCAATATTTGTTACGTAGTTTTGTAGGGGGTGGGGGGGGGGGTTGGTCGATTGCTGAATTGCTTCAAGGTGATGTCATTTTCAGAACTACGTGGTTTAAGAACGTTCCCTTAACCGAATTCTTTAAATTAAATAAATAAATAATTTCATTTTATATTTTTAATTTAGGGATCTTTCGCTTATCATGTCACGTTTTATTCTATTTTATATACCTCCACCCTCCCCTTGTCATAGCTCGTCATCACACGTTGACATTCCCTCTCTCCCCCGTGTGACGTCAAAATATAATATAGGCAATTATAGGTATAATAATTTCGAGATTTAAATACAGGCGCAATGAGGTAATACCAGGTACAGACTACAAACGATATTCTAGAATATTAATCACCCTGAAGCATAAAAGTCCATTTTTCAGTAACTGATTGTGGAATTTATTATTAAATTAATTGTAAATTAACTAAATAATTAATTTTCAGGCAAAATTTAATAATAAATTCCACAATAAGTTACTGAAAAATGGACTTTTATACTTCAACCCTGAAGAATATCGTTTGTACTCGTCTCTACCTGGTATAACAACAGTGTATTCTTTGACTATAGACAGATAATTCTGTGTAAATGGGGCACTGTGCGTTCCCAGACTTTAGATAATTTTTTATTTTGATTTGAACAAGTACCTTTTTGCGAACCTTCGCTATTAACATTTCTGTATTTTTAAGTAAAATAGTTTGAAGAGTAAAAAAGTGTAAGCAATTGAGGACTTAAGTTGAGGTTATGTATTGATTTTTTCCTCTCATTTTGACATTTGAATAGAAATATTCAAATATTTTTTGTGATTGCCCCGTTTATGTAAGTTAAAAATACACTACTTAATTGTCGTTTTTTGTCATACGATTTTTGTAGGGAGCACCAATTAGACAGGTTGGAAAATGTAAAATATGCGTTGCACGTTTGGGATCGTTCGCTTATTACGTCCCAGCAAATATGATGATTTTTAACACCCTCCCCCCTTTGTCACGCTCGAAAATGTATGTACTGTCACGGTTTTTCTATACAATTTTGAACCTCCCACCACCTCTGATAGTGCGACATAATAAGCGAACAATCCCTTTCAGGTACAGGTCCTGCACTCACCTAAAATCTTCCACAGTAAATTTTTTATATTTCATGTTTCCACGCGACACGTACTTTTATACATTTTTTTTTTAACAATGGTTTAATTTTGCTATAAAAGACATTCTTTTCAAAGAAAAAGATTTACAAAAAAAAGAAGGAAAATAATATACTTAGTTACTTATTTTAAAAAAATGCTGAAACAATACCAATTAAAATGAATAATATTTAAATCTAAAAATTTAAAACAAATTCATTTCAAGTGAGTTGTGCTTTTTATTTCTTCATTTTCCAAAAACTACATAATTGAAATTATATTTTACATTTAATAAAAGTAAAAATCCAATTAAACTAAAAAAAAAAAATTTATGAAATTGTTAATTAATTTTTAATACTCGCACATTTAATTAAAATAAGAAAATACATAATATATATAAATTTTTTTTCCAAATTTCAAACAGACATTTTTTTTTCCTGTATGCCAGTGGCTAAATTTATATTTTTTACATTTAAAATATACCTCTTTATATTCAACAAATTTCTATTTAACATTACGAAACAAAAGTAAAATAAATACTCTTTTATTTTTAAGCAAAAAAAATAATTAACGTAAATAATAATCTTTCCAAAATTAAAAACTAAAACATTCATCCTTGAATCCACCCTATGTTGGAACAAATTTTTAAACTGGCAAAAACACAGCAATCAAATGGTAAAATATGCGTTTTTGGGCCGATTTGCCTTTTTTCGAAAAAAAAATTCCGCTAGGGTTTCTTATCAAAAAAAAAAAAAACCATTTCTAAACTAAAAATTAAAATTATTTCAAGAAAAAAAAAATAAAAAACAAATTTATGCGATAATTAAAATTGATTAACAAATATATCGGTTAATATAACAATACTTTGTTCTTGTGATATTGCAGCTAATTCTTTGAGCCATTCATCTAATATAACAGCGCAGAGCGCTAAATCTCTTGTGCGTTTATTATTCGTTGTGTTCATAGTTGATGAACCAGTTGATGTGTTACTAATATTATCCATTGATGTTTGATTTGAGTAGTCAAGCGATGATGGTTCAGATGTATTTGGTGTGGTTTCACGTAACGGAATATTTGATGAACCTAATACAAAAAAAAAAGAAAAAAAAAACAAATATATAAGACAATATGTTGAAACAATTTATTAATACTTTCAATTTTCACTAAAACAAGCACCATTAGTTTTTAGTTCAGTAATAAAAAAAAATCAAAAAAAAAAAAAAATGCAAAATTCATAAAGTTGTTTTGTTTAGAAATAACAATAATATGTAATATGTAACTATTGAACATTTAGAATATTTTGATTTCTCCAACATGCAATAAAACAATTACATTAAGTAAATATATTAATTTATGTATTTAATTAATGTGATTATTAACGAATATATATATAAGGTAAAAAAAAAAAGAAGTAAAAATTAATAATAAAACGACTTTTAAATTGATTTGTGGGATTTGGTTATCAAGCGCAAATAATTTTTTTTTTATTGGCTTACACTTACATATTAATTCTGGCATTGAAAAACAGAATGTACTTTAGACAAAATGCAATGAATACTAAACTAAATTAATGTCGTTTTAATGATAAATGTTTTGTTATTGAATGAATTAATCAATAGCTATTTACTCTTAAGAAATAAATGACCGAAATGTTTCATTAGATAAAGCTAAAATGTAAGTAAAACCTACTAAAGATGAACTTAAATATGAAAGAGAATTATTATGATAAAAGTTGTAATAACAAGTAAATGGAGTAAGTAACGAGATATTTGATAAATATGATACTAAGCATTTATTTATAAACTGTACATATGCTTGAGAGGGTGAAATCAAGCGATATAGATTGATTTTTATTTTGTGCTTTAATTAAAACTGAAAATCAATGGAGAAACCAATTAACGGAAAACCATATTGCCTTATTTTAAAAGATAAATCTACGTTCTAATTATCACAATTACCGATTGATGGATGCTGCTATCAAATAAATGTTTTTCTTTTTTAGGTCATAAAAACATAAAATGGAACTAAACTGAAAATAAAATTTATTTTCAAATAACAAATATCAGCATGCATAAAATGAATTTAACCAATATACTTCTAGAATTATCATGCAGAATTAGTTATAAATTTATTAAAAATGTTAGAAAATTTAAATCCTTATTCGATCGATAATGATTAATAATTAAATCGCATGCAAATGCAGAATAATAGAATTAATAAAAATAATGTTAGACTTAAATGGATTAATAAGTAAAAGTGTAAAAAATTGTATTTAAAAATCATGCACGAGCACGATGAAGAACAAGAAGAATTTCAAGCATGATATTTACCAGTGAAGAATTCGAATATTTGCGATAAACCTGATGAGGCTGAATATAAAAGAAAATTAAATTAAATATAAATTAAGTCGAGAATTAAGTGAAAAATTACTGCTCTCTATGAATTTTTGAATTTAATTCTTTCTTATTATTGTTGCTTTTTATTTTTCTTTTTTTATTCAATAATTATAATTAATTAAAAAAATAACTGGTTACGATCTGTATAAGATATTAATATGAAAGCTGTTTGTTTGAAATGTGAATTAGTACGAAAATGTTCATCAGTAAAAAAGTATGATTGTTGCTGGTTTTATTGGAAACACTTTTTTTTTTTTTGATATACTATGAGCCCCGTCAAGAGACCATATACAAATAAATGCAGCGTTAAATTCAGGCGAACACAGGGCATCAAACAATCGAAAAAAAAAATATTTAGTTGTATTACCTGAACTACTGCTGCTGCTAGCTGGCCTTCGAAATATGTTCGAAAATGAATGTGTTATACTTTTTCGTTTTGATTCGGTACGTTTGAATGGATCATATGAAGAGCTAGGTGTCAATTGAGGTGGTGTTGTTGCCGATATATTTGCTGTTGATGTTTGATTGTATGTTAAACCATTTTGACCAGGATTTTTAGAGGATTCAATGGCATTTTTTCGCGTATTTACTAAACGAAATTCTCTCTCAACTAAATTAGTACGACCATTATCCACATGTTCAAGAGATTCTTCGCTGACTGGTAATTCAGCATCGATTTGTTGTTTTAGTATTTTTAGAACCTACAATTTAATTTAAATTTTTGTTTTTTTGTGTTTAAAACGAAAATTTGCAAGACCGATATGCAAACCTGGTGAAATGATGGTGTATCCGATGTGGTTGGTATATCTGGACGAAGTAAAATAGAATGCACTAATGGTAATGGATACCAAGCTAATCTTGATATCAATCCGGTTAAATGTAAATTTACAAAAAGGCAATTGCTGGTAAATGTTTGTAACTTTCTCAATAATGAACTTAAAAAAGGACCTTTTAAAAACAATAAAGAAATGAAAATAGATTCAATATATTAAATATTACGCAACCCACCTAAACTAACGGTTCCTTGTGTAAATAAATCTTCTGAAAAATCTAAATCAATCACAGGTTCAGCACGTCTGCTGGATATTTTCCAAATTTCTGTTTTCTTCCTGACATTACCATCATTATCAACAGTGTCACCATTTGTGGTTAAGGGCGATGAACTTGTCACAGCTCCACTGAATGCTAACACAGTTGATGATGACGATTCATCTTCCTCAGGACGATATCTTAAACTTTCATAGCCACTACTTTCACCCAACGATTGTAAACTATCTAATTGCTTTGTTCCCTTATCCATCGTAGTATCAATAGTATTGCTACTACTATTTGACGATGATTCATACGCAAATTCTGACAATAAGCTTTTAATTAATTCAACTGTTCGTTCTGATTTTTTATTTGGTGGATGTTTTTGATACCGATACGAATTCGACCAATTTTCACAAGCATTTTTGCATTGATTAATTCTGTGACGTGCATCAAAGAGGTATGCATGATAATTTGAGTATAAACTATCGCCGGTATATAAACCATAATGATTCCAGTTGGCACCAATTGTTTTACTTATTGGTTGTATTTGTTGATGGGCCAATGAATCAGCTGGTTGTTTCATAATTTCTGGTGATAAATCAAGAAAGAATTCTACAGCCGTTGTATATGGATCGACTTTATTAATTTTATGGCGATGCAAAATCGGTATATGTTTACATGGTAACAAATATTTTAATAATAATTCCAACATGATGTCTTCACAGCAGAGGCCAAGCAATGTATCAAATAGTGATAATGTCACTATGCATAGCTGTCCATCGGTTACAATATTATAAACATAACAAATAAATAAATTAATTTTATATACATATAATAATTACTAAATTCTATAATTTCATACCCGGTTATTGTTTGATGTCAAACGCTCCACCAATACATCTAATATTCGCTGTCCATCAAATTTTGTTTCGTCTAATAGAAATTTCACAAATATTTTTAATAGGGCTGGCTCGGTTACTGATCGCAATATTAAATCTAAATAGGCCATAGCTGCAATCTGCGATTCGAAGTTTGTCTGCAAATTTTTTCCTTTGAAAATCTGTAAGTGGATTCTTGGTATGTTAGTATAGCAGCAGGGCATTTTATGGATGATTGTTGTTTTATTATTGTTTTTTTTTTCACTTTCTCATATTTTTTTTTTGCCACTTGTTAATTAGTTTCTATTGGCATACAAATATCAATGATTTTCGGTTAAAACGAAAAATAAAATCAGAAATATAAAACCATCACCTGTAATTTTAAATCGCGTCATATTATCAGTGTCACAATTGACACCTGATTTGATATTTACAACTGAGGCAATTTGTGTTGATAAAATCGACGTTGATGATAAATTTTCTGAATTTAAAATAGGAAAATAAAGTATGTAATGAGTTTCAGGGTGAAACAGTTTTAATAGCGTATAAATTAAAAGTGGATTTAAATTATATTCTGGAGAAAAATGGAATTATTGTCTTAATATTATGTTTACATTTAATGCAATATTAAAATCAAAAAAAATAATAAAATAATTTTTTCTTCATTTTCTACTTGGAACTAAGATAATATTTTTCAGCTGTAAGTTTGAATGAAAATACCTATTGATAACAAAAATTCTTGAAACTTGAACATTTTCACGCTTCAAATGTGTAGAAATGATTTTTCCAACTCAATTACAAAATAGAGAAAATAGAAAACATTTGAAATGTCTTTATAGCCATTAATTAATATAGAATATGGAATGAAGTCACTCGCGCCTTGTAAAAAAAAGATATTTTCACATTACCTAGGAATCCCTTATAAGGCATGAACTTCATACCATTAATGAAATTCCTACTGTAAAAGGCAAGCCTATGTATATAAAATATGTCTAGGAATTCCTTGTAATGTATAAATTTCATACCATTACTGAAAATATTTTTTTCACAAGGGACATTGCATCTTCCATATTATAGAAATTCTAGAATTATATTTTTTATTATTTCAAAAAATAAAAAAATATTTTCAGAAAATATGATTCCAAAGTCAAGATTTATCAACAAAAATAAAAACATTAGGCAATAATTGCTAGCCAAATATCTAAATGACATTTTTCAAAAATTACGATATTTACAGTTTTAAGATAAGCGCTTAAAATTTTTAAATAGAAAAATAAAAAAAAAAACGAAAAAGACATAAATCGAGTTAACAAAAGCCACGGGAATTAAAACACATAAATAATAAAAGCAAAAATATATAAAAAAAATAAAATAAAAATATGATAATGATTACAAGTAAGATAATTTTGTTATGACGCGTTGTGCGATATATTTATTTATTGTAAATTAAATTTAATTTTATGACATCATCACCATAAAGAAACCGCCACAATATACAAACATAAACCAAAAATATCCCATTGATTGAATTTATAAAAAAATTGATGCATTTTGTCTTCATTTTTCAAATTGTATTTTCGCTCATTTTTGATAGTATTGCAATTTTTCTTTTTTTCTATTTTAATGCCAAAATTGATTTGAACTAAAAATGCTTAAAATTTATTGTGAATTTTCAAATACAATAGCTTTTCAATATGCGTAAGAAATCGAGCAGTGAATTATATGGACAAAAAATTTAAACATATAAATCCATGACATCATAATTAATAAATAGAAAAGAAAACTGTTCATTTATATTCATTCCATCATATAGAGTCCCAGTTTTAAATGTCATTATGATCAATAGCTCTGAGGTGTTACATGCTTTTTCTGCCATTTAACCAATGCCCGGAATTACACAATGATATTAATTAAATTATTTTAATAATTTTCTTTTAAAAATGATTGTGAATGAAGACAATGCTTTTGAGATGTTTGTGTGTGTGAAGATTGTTAATGCAAGGCAATTTATTTGAATATTTGAAAAAGTACCTGTAATAGGGCCGGTCCTAAAACTGGCACTATAAAACCCTGATACATAAAATCTAACAATTGTTGTTTTATTAAAATGTGTGCAACTTGAACAACAGCATTACAAAATTCCAAGGAATTCATAAATAATGTTAATTTTGGTATTTCAGCAACATCATCAGGTGTAATACGATACCAATCATTTGTTAATATATCAAATGTATTTGGTAACGATGAATATAATCCGCCTAGGCCAGTTACCAATACTGGACACATTGAAGAATATTGAGCAATGTATGTACCAACATTTGAATTTTTTTGTGACAATGCCATACATAATAAAAGTGCATCTCGTGCTTGATGTCCCAATGAACCTTCACGATGAACATATGGAATTAACAACGAAAATATTATAAAGCTAGAAAAAATAAAAAAAAATTGAAAATAAATTTATTTGCTTAAAAAATTGTTTTCAATATTCAAATATCGATATGAAAATAGAACAAACTTGGTGGCAACATGTCCCTGTTGTTGTGATGATGAAAAGAAAAATAAATCCAACAGATGAACATTTTGCATTAAAACAACGCATAATTGATTGAGCAATATAACAAGTCGTTTTTCCACATCAGTCGGAAATATTTCATCTTGACTGGAGGCAAGAATTTTAAGTAGTGGTCGTAGAAATGGTTCATGCACTAATAATAATTGATGACGAGAGTGTGTGACTAATTGTTCGTACAATTTTAATTGTTCTAGGCGAACAGCATTGGCATATCTATAAAAAAAAAGAAGAAGAAAAAATTAAAAGAAAAGAAAAATGAAAATATATGAGTTTGAGTATTAATTATTATTATATTTTTCTATTTTTCAATCAAAGTAAATGTTTATTACCGTCCAGTTGATGTTCCCCATTCATACAATTTATCAAGTAAATTTTCGCTGAGCAAATATTCTAGACACGGTGCTGGAGGTGTTTGTTGTACAACAGGTAATACAAATTTGTTACAATTATGTAATTCTAATAATAATAGTGTGACCATGTGATCTAAATGATTTACAACACCCAGTACGTCATCATGTGATGGTGGTTTTACTGTCTGTAAACAAAATAAATGCAATAATTATGTTATAATTTTCGACCAAATGTGATAAGACTTTTGGATACTCTTAATTTTCATGGTTAGAAGCCTATTAGAGAATCATATTATATAAAAACTATTGATTCGATATATATATTTTTTTTTTACATGTTTTATGGTTTAACTAGAAATAATCATTTTCCAATATTTTCGGTTTGACATAAATATTTAAATTATTAATGAAGAACATTGTTCATATTGTTCATGTTTGCAGTTTTATAATTTAAATGCAAAGAATTTGTAGCATGACTCATGAACACGTAATTATACATCATTAAATAATACATAATTTAAAAAAAAAAAAGTGAAATGTATAAACAAACAAAAGCCATTTACATTAATTAAAAAAAAAAAAAATTAAAATTTAGAATTATAGTGAGGTCTGGGTTTGAATTATATTCCTGTTGGAACAATTTCTTTTTTTTTTAATAATATTAAATATAAGAGGAAAGAGTGCTTGTAAAATTATTTTAAATATTTGCAGTTGATATTTAACATGAACAAATCCTTTATCCAATAAGGGAATACGCGATAAAATAAAATAATATTATGTTCGTAAGTCTTCATGAAGAAAGTCATAAATATTTTCTCCTACATTTTTGATTGAAATTGATTTAAGACTTAGATGCGGGGTAAATAGTCTCCATATCTTTTATAATTTAAATTAAAAAAAATATATACACTTATACACATTTGATTTTTTTTTTTTTTTTTTTAACAAGCTTTTCTCAAGTAAGTATAAAATTGCACACACACGATATTTAATTATTTAATATTGCATGATTTTATATGTGATTTACGATGCAATATGCAATTAATATTATCTGGCTTATTAACTAAATTACTATTATTATTCAATACGATAAAATAAATAATTAAAAATATTATAGTGTTTTTTTTTCGCACGAAGTACAAGGTATAGATGTGATCCACGACTAAGTATCCAAAGTTTATTAAAATAAAAGAATGTGATTTTAGTTGTAATAATAAAAAAAAAGAGAAAAGACTTTTAAAAAGCGAGCCAATTAAATACTTACAGTTACAATGAAATTTTTAAAAAGATCAGCAAAAAAAATTCTACAAGAATATACGGAAAAAACGACCATTCATGGTGTTCATTACATTGGTAATAATAAGCATGGTACAATTGTCGAACGGGTTTGGTGGATTTTGGTTTTAATCATATCAATTATAATTTGTTGTGTATTTATTTTTAATATTTGGGATAAATGGCATCGTACACCGGTCATTGTATCATTTGCCAGTACTCCAACACAGATAAGTGATGTAAGTTTGTTTCTATTTGTTCGGTTTGAATCATTGAAATAAATGTAAGTATTAAACACTTTCAGATACCATTTCCAGCGATTACAATTTGTCCGCAAACAAAGATTCAAAACAAATATATAAATATGACATATGTGATCGAACAATTGCAAAATGGAACATTTACAAATTTTGGATTGAAAGATGATGAATGGTCGACAGTAAAAGATACTCTATTGTATCTTTGTAAAAATCAAATTTTATGGGATAGCTGGAACAGTTCGACAAATTATATTGAACATTATGTAAATAACATTTTAGAATATTTAGCACCTCCTATAAATGAAACAATTTTTGCTTGCGCCGACGATGAAATATTCTTTTGGGATTGTCATCGGTACCTTCGTGGGGTATTTACTACAATAGGAATATGTTATACATTTAATGGAATATTACCAGAAGATTTGTATCGCGATGATATGTAAGTTTCATATGTGGGTGAATAATACGTTACACTATTGAGCCGTTTTTTTTTTTCACTTTTATTTGAACGGATTAATTCGCAAATTTATTTGTTGTAAATTGAATTTGATTGAGTCAGTATTTTTTAAACTAAAATTTCTTCTTACATATAAATTATAATGAACTAAATTATTTCTTATCGATATCTATCCGAACATTTATAATAATTTTCTGCTTTGATAGTAGAATTAAGACTGACGATATGAAAAAAAAAGTCGACCCAACCTCCTGAAGAACATAGTTTGTTGTTTTTTTTTTCACGTATTCAATGCTTTACTGACGTTAATCGTCCTTTAATCTAATTCTGCAATTACAGAATATTTTCCACAAAAAATTCCCAATTGTTTTTAAATTTCACACCATCAATAAATTGGTCATTGGAAAATGGTTATGATAGAAGACAAACAAATGCCTTGGATAGTTATCCGTTAAGTACGATAGGAGGACTATTCGGAAGTACATTTTCATTCTACTTAAATGTTATGGATTATAATGTGATTCGTGATTGCGAGAGAATGCAAGGATATAAGGTAAGTGACATAGTGACAAACGAATGAAAAAAAAAAAATAGATTTTGAAATTGTTTCATGGACTGATTGTTTGAACGTTTATGAAATTGTATTTTTCATTGAAAAAATCTCAAAATCTATCTGTGTTGTAGTTGCTCCTGCAAATTCAATAATTTCATTTATTTTTTAATTTTAATAAAGTTATTTCTTCACGCTCCAAATGATGTACCTGTGTACTCATCACATTTCATAAAAATTCCATTAGAAAGTGATGTACGAATTTTATTACAACCAAAAATGATTGTTACATCGAAGGAGCTTCGTAATTATACGCCACACGTGTGAGTAAATTTTTTTTTTTCGGTAAAGAAAATTAATATCTTTCTTTCATTGATTTTAAAAATATATAATATATAGACGCGGCTGTTACTTTAATGGTGAACGCTACTTGAAATTTTATAAGGAATACAGCGAAACAAATTGTTTTCTGGAATGCGTTACAAATCGTTCACTTGAATTATGTGGCTGCGTATCATTTATGATGCCGCGTATCAATTCAACAAAGATCTGTGGACTTGGAAAATATGAATGTACGCTACTAGCATCGGAAAATGTTCAAAAGAGTTCACTATTAAAAACTGAGGGTGTCGATAGATGTGATTGCAAACCAGCTTGTACAACCCTTACTTATGAAACTGATATATCTTATTCACCAACGAATTTTGATAAAATCTTTGATGCAAAGAATGCAGAATTTTCGTATTCGTCAGTCATTTTAAACATTTCTTTTTCCTTTTAAATACAAATTAAACATAGAATTAATATATTTTTTTTTTTTTTAAATGCAGGATGAAATTAAGCGGTGTATCGTTGTCATTTAAAGATTCTGTTTTTACAAAAATACAACGTTCGGAGTTATTTAACAAAACTGATTTGGTTGCGAGCTGTGGTGGTATTCTTGGTCTCTTTTTGGGCATATCATTGATTAGTTTAGTTGAAATTTTTTATTATTGTATAATTCGACCGATTATACATATGCAACAGATACGACATACCAACGTACCGATCATGAATACAAAAAATAAAACGCATGAGTCTAATGTTAAGAATAATAATCGATTTATTTTAGATATTAAGGAATGGTCAAATATAAAATTTATTAAAGCACCATTACCAGTCAATTTAGATTAATATAATGTGAATTATTTATTGCTTATAAATATGAATTATATAATAAATAGCACAAATTTAAAATGGGAACAATTTATTTGGTATTTTAATAATTCAAATACGGTAAGTGAAAAAATTGAAAATGGTCAGCAATAACATTTAAATTGGTCAGCGAAAAAGTTAAATTTGCTATTTATTGACTATTTCATTATTTATTATTTTCATTGATAAAATTGTTCTCCCGCTAGGTCAGCCTCTGTACGCATTTCCATTTAACGTCTTACTACCATTTTGCCTGTTTGTTAAGAAAATCACATATTTGTGTCGCTGACCAAATTAATCTTTTCACTGACCAATTAAATACCACCCAAATTAATTTTCTCGCATATAGTAGTTAAAATTATTTTTAATATTTTTATTTTTGATGTAGGTAATATCTGAATTACCGGCTTATATTTTTTGGGGTGGTGAATTTTGAAATATTAAGGCAGGGTACCCAATATTCAAAAAAAAAAGAAGAGGAAACTGACGTATGACTGTGATGTGAGTTACTGTTATGAATAACTAGACTAGAATTGAATGAATCTTCTTATCCTATTAATCTTAATGCTTATCTTGCGTTAAAAAAATTAACAAATAATAAGCTATCGATGATTCAAATTGACAATATTTTTCTTAAACGAAGCTTCGGAGAAAGCATGACCGACTATTTTCGAAGACAAACAATTTTCAAGAATATCAACCCCCTAAATTTCCCCCACAAATAGTTTTAGTGCAAAATTTTAAAAGTGCAGTACTGAATGCTGATTGCTTATATACCAGAGAGGCGAACCGAACCGAACCGAACCGAACCCCAAGAACCTCACTTTTTTCGATTTTAGAACCGAACCCAAAGA
>JAABKK020041952.1:0-13110 GCA_011634745.2 Catotricha subobsoleta | reverse complement strand
AATTTTTTTATTTTGGTGCAATCTGGAATTTTCGAAAAGAAAAATTTCCCCATACAAAAGTCGGTCACCCTAATATACATATATTCAAAAGGTTTTCACTTTTCATATTATTATTATATCTTGTGTTTTAATATAAGATTGGGATTTATTTCACATACAATTTTAAATATCAACTTTTAAAAGTACGAATACAGATAATCCTCTGAAACGTATAGTGCACATGGAAATTTTCTATTTTCCAACCTATCTAAATGCGGCGCCCCACAAAAATCGCGCGACTAAAAATGCCAATTACTGTTTTTTTTCTTTTGTAAATGGAGCAATCACCAAAAATTATTTTTAAAATTTCAAATTAAATTTCTCGCGTTTTTTTAGTCTAAACTATTTTACTTAAAAATACAGAAGTTTTATCTGTATATACTGTAATATTGTTCATCTCAACATGACACAAATGAACAGATCATATTTCATTTTTAAAGTGTCCCTTTTTTCAAATGTAAAAAACTAAAAACTCTGTCAGATAAAATAGGTCTTAGTACATTCTTAAATGAAAGACTAATACGCCTTGGTACATTTTTTCGTTCTTCGTTTTTTCGTTTTATTGAAAACAAGCTGCCAATGGATTGGTACACGACTTCATTTTTGTAAGAAATTAAAAAAAAAAAAAAGAAAAAAAAGAATTTCGATGTTCCCAGGTTCAAAAAAAAATGCCAGTACATATATTTTCACAGAAATTTAATTCTGCGTCTTTTGGTATATTGACCATTAAAATCCGTCTGGCCGCACCCGACTTCCAGCTCAATATGTAAAAAAAAGTGCAAAAAAAATCAGAAAATTGGGTGCCACGCCCCAAAATCAAAATAGTTCAAAAAACAAATTATTTTTTTGAAGAAAAAAAAATTCTGCGTCTCTTGGTATCTCGACCAAAAAAATCCGTCCACATGCATCGGAGAAAAAAAAACAAAAAAAAAATGTATCAAACCAATACTTGATTTTTTTCAAAATTCGCAGAATTTCTCAAAAATGAAGTAAAAAATATCTTAAAAAGTATCTCAGATTGAAAAATATCTGATAGTTTTAAGATAAGATATGAAATATCTCAGATACTTTTAATTGAAATATTTCTAAGTTTGCTTATTGGAATAAATGAAACGGAAAAGTCAGTTAGACAACGTTTAACACTGAGTCCATCAAATCATAAACTACAAATAGATTTACTAATAGTTCATATAATTTCATTTAAAAAGTAACTTATCTAGATCGAAAAATAATTCTTTTTAACTTCATACAATGCATCTTTACCATAAATATAACAAATAGCACAAATTTTAATTAATATATGATCCAATTGCAGTTGATTTTCTCTTCATATAAATTTTATAATTTAATGATGTGATAAAGAAGAAATATTAAATTTATTATACGTTTATCTCATTTGGAAATGTTATTTTTCTACATAATGTGTGTTAATATACTTGCACATGTAAAGTTAGTTTACTTGACAATTACAGCAAAGGTAGTAAAATAATATGCCAGTAATATTATACAGAAGTTAATTATATTTTGTATTTCAAAACCTAATAATAATATAATTTATTGTCTTGCACAAAGTTTTTGTATATGAGAAGAAGAAAGTACAAAAGAGGGAAAAAAATGCAACACCTTTTATAATAAGAAAACTTTAAACCCAGTGGCGAAAAGCCATAAACTTGTATAGCATCGTGTATACCTTGACTGCAATAATAATTAAAATTGTAAATATAGCGCGAGGTATTATTTTGCCAACTATTAAATTCTACATACGAAGAATATACATTTTATATTATGTGCACCATGTAGTCATTCTTATAAAACTGTAGGTAAAGTTAATATTAGCTTTTAGCAAGAAACATAATATTGCAAACTTCAAATGAAAAACCTTCACACATAAATTTCACTCCGTTGCATTCCTTTATGGAAATGTCTTGGAAAATTTTCTACATAGCTTGGTAGTGGTACGCATTTTTCTTAAATTTAATATTTAGTTTTAAATGGAATCGTAAAATAGGTCGAATTATTAAGGTTCATATATAAATTTCAGTAACGGTTTGGAATATTTTTTTTTACTTTTCTTCAAGATACATTAAGTTTTAATAATGTGTATGAATTTTGTAGATCGTAAACTCAAGTAGTTATCAAGATTATTTTCAAGGGTTTTTTTTTTATATGGCCGAATTACATTCTATCTTTCTGTTTTGTTAGATTATGTATATTGTCGATATCTTGACTGTTTTAAGCTAAATACGAGTAAAAACTGGATTCAATATAGAGAACACGTCACGTACACAATACACGCATAGTATTTAAAGTTTAATACTTTTGGAAATGGGTTATTAATGATAAGTCTTTTCGTTTTTAAATCTATCTTGAAATATAGCCCTATTTTAAGCATGATTGTTTTGGGAAGAATTTCCAATAAATTGTTTTTGTATTTTTCAAAAACATTTTCTTGTGGACTTATTTATTTGAAGAAATTTTTGAATGCTGGATAAAATAAAACGATAATAAAATCATTTACTTTCAGAATATTTTATTTTCAATTCATCTTTTTTTAAAATACAGAATTAATATAATTATAGTATGAGATAAATATATTTTTCCCATGAATTCGGATATTCTTCCCATAAACTTTGTTACCTTCCTCAAAAATGGGAAAAATATCCGAATTTATGGGAAGAATATCGGCGGAGGCTATATATACATCCTAATGTGCATTTAGAAAAATTAAATATGCACATCGGTATGCATTTAGCCAAATATAAATTATTATATACACACCTAGGTGTACATATAGAATATAGATAGATATACAGAATTTTTATATGTACACCGAATTGTTATATATACACTTTAATATTTGCACACCCTTCAGAGTTGTCGCATACAAAAATGTTGTCTTTCAAATGTCGCGTACAAAATATTTGTACGCGACATTTGAAAGACAAAATTTTTGTACGCGACATTTGAAAGACAAAATATTTGTACGCGACATTTGAATATCCGCATTTATGGGAAGAATATCATCCGCATTTATGGGAAGAATATCCGAATTTATGGAAAAAAAATCCAAAAGTTATGGGAAAAATTTCCGAATTTATGGATAAATTATCGTCGTCGAAACATCAGCAAGAAAAAAAAATTATACCTATAAATTAAAATAAAACAATAAGTTTTAAATTTGAATTTGAATTTTTATCATAAATATAGTAACTGTACAGATTTGTAGAGTGAGGAAATTAAAAGTTTCTGAGGTATGATCTTTTTCATATCTTTTCTATGGTTATCATGTATGGCCTAACTAAATATTTCCTTTTCCTTTCTTATTTGTTTCCTAAAAATGAAGAATACATAAGTAAATATTACATACATTACATTCCCATTTGATTTATTTTATTTTATTTTTCTGCATATTGTTATTGTAGTATATGTATTTTGTTTATATATGTAAATACTACGCATAAACAACTGTAAAACGAATAAACAAAAGGAAGGGAAATTGATTACAATGTGCAATGTGCATTCGTATATACTACATTTTTCAAATTTATAACTTGTAAGTCTTAAAACATTTCGTTTTCAAACTAAATTCTAGACAAGTTAACTCATATATGTATATTGTATATAAATATATTAAGGTGACAATTTGATCTTAGGGAAAAAAATTGTATCGTTGTATTTTAAACGCTATAAGGTTTTTGGCAGCGGATAGACGCCATTAGAGTAGATCTCGATTTTTAGCTCGATTGGGAAACGTTTAGAATTCGCGCAATGGGTTCAAAGTTTCCCTTTTTTGAAAGTATTAAAAACTCATGATTCGCGGAGAAAAAACAAAATATCGAGAAACTATTTGTTTTTCACGTAAGGGCACCCCCCCCCGCCTATGGTTTTTGTCGATGAGTCAAAAAGAGGAATCTTTGAACCCATTTCGCGAGTTCTACACTTTTTCCAATCGGGTTAAAAATGGAGATCTACTCTAATCTCTCCGCTGCCAAAAACTTTATAGCGCTTAAAATACAAAGATGTGACGAAATAATTGTCACCCTAATATATATATATATATATATATATATATTATCACAATCTCAAGCATATTTGTAAGTATAAAATATGATTTAATAATTATAATACAGATTTATATTAAACACACAATTTTTTTATTCCTTCGATATTTTACATCATTTTAATTTCCCACAGACAGTTATATTTTAAAGAGAAAGTTCTGCGCTTATATTAAAATGATTTTTTTCTTAGCATTCTTTGGCAAACTTAAAGATTTATCTTTGTTATATATATAAATACTTTTACAATACAATAAATATGCTGAACATTAAGAAAATTCATTTAAATTTGTTTTTTTATTTTTTGTTCTTTTATACTTACCAACTTTAACCAGATGTTTGTTATTAGTAGTTGATTTTTTTCATCCTAGAATAAGAATAAAAAAAGAAACCATTTTATAAATTGAATTCAATAAACTAGTTCTGGTTTATGATATAATCAGTGTAAAATTTGGGAAGAAAAACTTGATAGTATTTAAAAAAAATTTGTGGTGTTATTATTGGAATTTTATAAAAATCTGACAAAAATAGTTTTATTAACTTCGAAAAACATTTCTCGCCTTGATTTTGATTACTTTTATTCTCTCCACTAACAATGACATTGTCTTTGTTTCCCAGATTTTTTTTTTTTTTGTACTTATTCATTCCGGTCAGATTGAAACTAAACTAAATCATAACCGAAATAAATATAAATCATTTTCTTTTGCTTCCATGTAATGGACATGTTTCACCAGCAATTAATTATGTTCAAGATGATTTATGAAATTTATGTACAAAATCTTCTTAATAAATTAAAATAAAAAGAATAATTAATTTACACAGTGTTAAGCCGAATGTCAACAATAACATCAACTACGCGAAAATATATAGAAGGTTGAATAAACAATGAACGTATGTGATATGTCTATATTCGATTAATAAACATATAATCCATCAACCGTTGTGATCTACCAGACTTGATGTCTATGTACAGATCTTTTATGATGAATTAAATCCAATAGAATACTGACAGTTATTCTAAAAATAACATTTTAATAGACGAAAAAAAAAACACTACTATTGACATCAGATATACATATGTTTTCATAACAAAAACTAAGCAAATAAAATAAGCCAGAGTTAACGTTAAAAAAAAAAAAGAAAAGTTTTTGCTTAAAAAAAAATCTACTAAATTATGTAGCGAAAAATTTTCTCAATAAAATTTACACACGGAGTAAATTTAGAGATTTATTTCAAAAAAAAAAAATTCCAAAACTTTATTGAAACGTTTATTACATTCGTGACTTAAGAGTTTTTCAATTCCATAGTAACAGAAACGTGATTTCATAAGTAAACATTTTAACGATAATTTGTTTTTTCTGGTTTGTCCTTGGTTTGTTTGTTTGTTTGTTTTTTTTTTTTAGATTCATATGGTATATGAAGTGGTATGTTTTATGTTTATCTGAGTAAGTCATTCGCTTATTTTAGTGTGTTAATGTTTCCAAATACCTTAACTAATTAAGTAGTTAGTTACAAGGATGATATTTCTATAGGGAATTTCATACCTAGTCTCAAACCCATGTAAATAATTAATGCGAAACATTTATATTTGATAGTTCATAGCACGATTCTATATAACTTCATTAATTTGTTATGCGCAATACTAACATCATATTGTAAAGCGAATTCTAATGGGAGAGAAAAACTAATTGAAACCTTGTTAAACCAATAAGTAACTAATGATATTTAACAAGCATTTAATTTTAATATTACTAAAAGAGTTGACATTTATGAAGTATCTTCTAAATAAATAAATTTCTCCCTTGAAATATTTCTTAACGTCTTTATTTATTTACATGTAAGCTCGGTTCATGAATTTGTCAATTAAATTATTGATTGAAATCATAAGAAATGTATTGAAATAACGGTCAAATACAAATATTTGGATATGGAAGACTTATTGTTTTGAGATATTTATCAAGTTGTATCAAGTTGTATCTATTTGGAGGAACACTTTGATGTGACGCTATAATTTTTTTCTATTAATTTAGTTGATCTTTTCTTATTTTGATTTAATTTTAGGTAATTGTGATTTCAGTGGCGTGAACACTTGAGTTAATCGAAAAAGCATGCTTTAGTAATATCAATTCAGGACGTAAACGCAATATCGTTCAATATTTAAGAGTTTTGCGAATAACATAAATATTTAATTATTATTGATCGAATTAAATAATGCGGTTAAATTTAATAAATTATTTTACTCGATTCAATATATTTATATTTGTCATAAATTTGTTTGTACACCAGAAGCAGCACCATTTTATTAAATGTTAATGTTTCAATGTTAAACCAGAAAAAACATTCATAAAATAGAAAAATCTTAAAACTGAAGTTTTTCAGCACTTATTTTACAATTTAAAAAATTGATGTGTGTAAAACACTCACTGCATATCAATTACCTTGCCGTCAATCACAAAAATACATTACTTAAAAGTATTGTAAAAGGTGTAAAGCAAAATGTTCAATCGTTTCTAATACATGCTTTTAAAAGCATTTTACCAACAAAAAAAAAACCATTCAATATTAGAAGAGCTGTGCATATTATACGATGCGGTTGTTACATTAGCGCTGGTATGTAGCCATGTAGATCTTTTCTTTTCTTTTTTATTCAAAAAAACAAAAAAAAAACAACAACAACAACAAGAAATAAACGCACCAGTAGAATATTTTTTTGAAAACTTCAATCATGTTTATTATATAAGGCGTTGATTTTGCTTCCTTGTTACGATAACATTCTTCTGGCTTTATAGTAATAATAAAAGTTTCTGTCGTATTTCGTAAACGGAACGGATGAACTTTTCTCTGTATGTTGAATATTATATTTTTTGAGCACAAACTTGTAGATGGCATGCCACTGCCACAGTAAGTACGCGAAGTACGCGATCTGATATATATTATAATATCGTAAACTGAATACCGCAATGCAGAACTTTTTTTTTTTCATTTTTTCATTTTTATTTTATTTTTTTTTTTACTTTTTGCATATATAAAAGAAGCTTTATTTTACACAGAATTAGAAACGACAGACAATATAAATATTATATTACATGTTTATGTACAAATATATAAGTAGGTAGATAACTGCCAACCGGTTGGTAATATACGAATTATACGCAATGAAAAGTAAACATCATTTTCAGGAGAAAATACTCTTCGAAAATGTTCTTTATAAATAAGAAAAACAATGATGGTCTGGTGGGTACTGTTTTGAAATTCATAAGAGAAATTTCTTTCGAAAAGTATTGACGGATAAGGGAATATCTATTTGTACTTGTATAGTAGATTGTTAACGTTCGTTTGGTTGAAGTGATAACAATTGGTTTGAATTAAAATTGACAAGTATTTTCCACACACATATATATATATTTTTCTTTTGCTTTAATAAGCTTTTAAGACTTTATTGCGGATTTCTGTTCTTGATTAAATTTTAAAATTTCATATATTTGACAAATTTATTCATTAGCGGTTTTTAGCGCAAAAGTTTTAATTTTTAAACCTAAATCAAATCAAATCAAATGAAATATTTTTTTTTTTTTGCTTACTCGTAAAATCGTTCCGTACCAAATGTTTATTTATTTACAAAATACTCGAAAATCTAACCATCTAATTTGTATTGGCTTTCACCAGACCATAAAATACATTAAAATTGGTACAACTGTAACGAATACTTTTGAATAATAAATAAATTTAAATAATAAAAACCTTTGAGAATTCTTTAGCATACTTTTCTATTCGTTTATATCACATTGCTGCGGTTGAGTATAAAATTTAATGTAATATTAATGGCCACAAGGTGTGTCTCTACAGAAATTTGATTTTAGTCAGCTTTTCTGATACTTTAGTCGAATAAAAATTTAATTATAATTTAAAGCATCAAAAATTTAAAATAACGGCCTTCGTATTCCCCACGGAGACAAAACACATATTTCTCTGAAAATAGATGTGGTGCGGCCGGTCATGGTAAATATATTTCATTGGAAATGTTTTCGTATTTTTATCTTTCAATTTCTATTTTTTTTCTTTCTTTTAACCAATTTTTAATTAAAAATAGCTATTCGCATTTGTTATAAAACTGTGGCCAATAAGCAATATCTTTTAAACAATGCCAACAGTGCTTATAGTACATGTTCGATAGAATCAAAGTAATTTCTATTAAATAAATAAATTCGTTAATAAATTTGCTTACTCATACAACATATAAAATTTGAAATTTGTAGCAGGTAACCTGGGTAAACGTTGTTCTACTGATGTGGGTGTTATACTGAAATGTGTATAGTTCTTCTGAAAGGTAAAGGTGAAGTAAAAACAAACATACAAAAAGAAAAAAAAAACTCAACCTCTCTTGAGATTTCTTAAATTAACCGCACACAGCACACCCATTTTTATGACATTCATAATGTAGAAGTTATGTGGTGACCTTTTTCTAATATTCTTCTCATCGTATATAAGGACTAAAATCCAGCATTATAAAATACATCCTGATTTAAGGTGGTAGACATTCATACTAGCTACATATAGTACATATAACAAAATAGCAAAGTAGAAACTAGAAATCTTATATACCAAATAGCAAATTTAATACGTTTCCTTTTCATCTCGTCCACGCACACTATTTTAGATTATTCAAACATTTTTATAATTATATGTTGGACCTGTTTCTACTCCTGTCCGCCTACAGAATGCAACCGTACGATATCATAAAATAAAGGGTGAATATTTTAGTCCGACAGAAAAATTATTTATTACGTTTAATGGATATTACATTTTAGTTTTAGAGCATGTGATACATTCTGAAGTTTTAGTTGATACGTGTTTCGTACATATCACACATATGAATATCAAAGGCGGTCAATTATGAAGGATCTGGGAATTGTGATTATTTCTATAACTTAAATCTTATCCTTTTTGATCTTGTATTTTTGAATTTAATTATTGCTGTTCTCTTGAGATTAGAGATGAAATGATTTATTTACTTATTCTGTTAATATTTATACGTTATAAAGTATTTCCTCTAACATATAAAAAATTATTCAATGATTTTTGGTTGAAATTTTTATTTATTTTATTTTCAGCAACAAATTTTTATGGTCAACGAACTCTTTTTTAATTCCATCGTTTCAAGTAAAGACAATTTTTTTAGTAATCAAATATTTTGAACGGCCTACGACATATTTTACTCCCCTAAAAATGCTGACTATGTGTATAGATTTATAAACCATTTTATTTTTTTCGATTTTGTCATCGCCTAGACAAACTTGAAAGGACCACCACTGATGTGCATAAAATCACATTACCTAAAATTTATTTCATGATTTAAGCAGTTTGGTTTTTTTTCCACATATATTTCATATTATATGATATGAAAGATATGCCATTGGATTTAGTTGGAAACGTAAATATGATATTCGTAAATCCTGTGGTACTGAAATAACCATCTGTGGTTTCCAAAATATATATATATATATAAAAAAAAAAAAAAAAATTACATATTAAAAAAGACTGAAATATAATATGGATAAGGATATGTTATGGAGTGTTACCATATGCACACATACATTTATTTATGTTCGTATATATTATAAAAGCCTCACTAAAATATATTATTGGAAGGGACATTGGACAGAAATAAAATCAAAATTGGATTCAATATGTTCTTTTTTCCTTTTCGATATAAAATGAAAATCAATTTTTCTTCTATTTTGGTTTTGTGCATAGTACATATATGTGAACCTGTAGTATTATTATTCGTTTCAAGTATTACAGAACGCTTATACTTTTATCCTGATAATAATAATAATAATATAATTTTTATGTAACGTGTCTCATTACTTCTAATAGAAATATGGGTCATGGGGTGTGGGTCGACATATAGAAATAAATAAGGTGATTATGTGTTAGTTTTTTCGTCGAAGGTGAATCGTATATCTTAGATCTTGAATCTGAAGAGATGGCAAAAAATATAAAATAAAAATTGAATTTGTATTACATGATAAGTTGAGATATGTTTAAACCAAATCTACATAATTTGTTTTCAACCCACAGCTAGTTCTATTAAATATTCTATAGATAACTTGAAACCATAGTTTATTTGCATATTTTTGATTTATGACACACTTTCAGTTAAATCAGAAATATCTATGTCAGTTGCACTCACTGTATAATATACTGGAAATAAAATAGAAATAAACGCTTATGAAATATCAAATATAGTAACCGACAAATGAACTAGAAACTAAATTAACAATCGTTTCAGGTATATTGTTGTCGGTTTCAATTAAAGGAAACTATACCGACAAACAAGAATAATATTGATGATAATATTTTGGGTAGAGATATTTCAATTGCATTTCAAACTTGTCACTTGATTTATTACCATCGGAATAGACGAACAACTTTTTAGTGCGAGGGAAGACTATAACTTTATATGAAATTGGTATGTGAAATATATGTCATAGGTCGTTCATCGATTATAGAATGTAGACGTAATTTGGTAGTTGAGAAAGAAAAGAAGAAAAAAAAAACATCATTGGAAAGTTTTTATAACATTGATACCAAAATAGCTGCTAATATTAAAAATTGAGGGAAATATATTGATAATAAATACATCAATCATTTATATTTTAGTTAAATAAAAAATGAAGTATTTCGTATTGAAATAATTTTTATAGAAATGTTGATCTACGAAATATACTTTGTACTGTGGAGAGTCGAAATTTAATTAAACTTATTTCATAGAAAAGAAATACGTAGAAGTATTAACGATAATACGTTATATGCGTATTAAACTATAATATTAATAAATAAATCTATATTCGTACATAAATTGTTATACATAGATTTAGGTACGTATACTGTTGTTTCAATAGAAAAAAAGAAAAATTCGTTTTATTAAACTTTCATATAGTTATTTATAAAATTTCTAAAAACACACATTATTTGCTCACTAAAATGTTTCTCTATTCGGTCAATTTATTTTAAGAATTTTTATGAAAAACTTTAGTCTAACATTATAAAAGCTTACCAAAAGTCCGAAAATGTTATATGCTTATACTTATATATGTATATTATAATGGTTTATTATGAAACCACTCCAAACCAAACATGTACAAAATATAATAACTTGAAAATTTAGACAATAAAATACAGAGAACACCAGGTGTAAATAAAGACCTACCGATCTGTAGTTAAGATGAAATTTTATACATGCTTAGGTTTTATAAAAATTATAAACAAAACCAACGCTATATACTTAAAATAAATTTTCTGCAGACTTTTGATTGCTCAGTAGAGAATAAAATTTAAAGATGATTAACGGTTCAAATCAGATCACATAAAAGTTTTGTTTATTTTTTTTTACATGCATATTGTATGTATGTATTGTAGATGTAGGAAGGTCTTTAACTTACCTGAACTGAAATGTAAAAATATATACCACACACACACAATACATACAAGATCATAATGTAGAATTTTCTATCACTACTAAATTGAAAGGCATAAATTTAGAACGTTGTTTATATACAATAGAATATATAAAATTAAACAAAAACAAAAATTAGGTATATTGATATCCAGATATAGTTTCCTTCTAACCATTTTATACAAAATTAACCAAATTCAGCAAGGCATAAAATAGATTGGTTTCTTCAAAATGGTAAATATATGCAACAAAGCCTATTTCCGGTAGATATTAAATCAGAGATAACAGACAAAGAGATAAGATTATCCGATTGATATACAAGAAGAAAAAAATCTGTTTTGTATCCTTTATAGGCCCCAGGGTAAATAACATATTTCCTATAATATAATATGTGGTACGATTTTACTTTTATCTATAGAATAATATTGTATGCTTTGCTTTGTAATATCATACATATTTCATTATTTCTGTTATTGTTTGTATTTGTTGACAGCAACGCCGTCAATGCCTACAACGTGACTAAAAAAAAACCTATTACTACTACAAAAATTATGAAAGAAAAAAATATACAACATTCCACACATGACAACGGCTCGATGGACATTTAAAAAAATGAAGCAGCAAAAATAAAAAAGAGAAAAAACAACTCTATCGCGTACACTCTAACTAAATCCAAAAAGACGAGTACTTACAGCAAAATATGTATATGAAATAAAGTTCTTTTTTTCACAAGTTCGTTCTTATAAAGTTTCAAAGTGCTTATAAATTTATAAACTTCAAATAAAACAAAGTTTACGACAAGCTGTATAGTGCTTTTTGTATAACTACTATGTGGACTGTGTGGTGTTGTGTCTGCTTTTCTCCTGTTCGCTATTCAATATCGGAATATAATATATAATTATATTGTACATGTTTTAAGGATAGTATTTAGGTTTTATATATTCAATCCTATAATGCTATTATGTATATTCAATCCTATAATGCTGGTAGAGTAAGAGCTCTTGTATTTTACAAATTTCTACTCGAATATGTAGGTATATGGTTGCAACCGAATGTTACCAATGTCTACCGCCGTCTACTATACGATATCCCCGAGAGCGCGAATATGTGATGAAGCCTATATTGCACATAAAGATTAATGAAATAACGTCGAATAGAATATAATATGATTGACGATTATTACGAGAAATATTATAACATCATGTAGTCATATAAAATATGTGATAGAATTGCGGATGACCCGCACACACGCTTACATTATTGTATTATAGGATTAGGTTTGCTTTTGAAATTTAAATTTAGGTAAGCTACAAAAAGGATAATGAATTTAAATACATTGTGATTTATAATCTAAATAAATTTGATGATAAGCAAATTGTTATACAAATGTATCGCATGCTTAGAATTTATTCGTTAAAATAGAACATACCATACACCAGTCAAACAACGAGTATGTATAATTGTATATGTATATGTATATGTATATTAGGGTGGATCGAATTTTTCAGAACTGCCGGTACCATCATTTTTTGAGTAGCATTTGGTCTCCTGAGT